>CALYDF020000489.1:0-48556 GCA_944474145.2 Dicrocoelium dendriticum | reverse complement strand
GTTCAATCGTTGCTCTTGAATCCGATCTCACTATTATGTATAGGTTCTGTTGTATCTTTGGTCATGAGCTGCAGTGGAAAGTTTTATGCCGCTATACTCCGGATAATTACGGTGCACAATAAAGCTTGTGTGTTTCACCAGCCATCACTTCCGTGGTTATTCTGAACAATGTTAACAATTATTATGCAAGGGTAATGTAGGAATAATGGTAAAATCGATGAAGAGCATATATGTGATAAACATTAGGAGCCTGAGGTTTAACAGGTGCATGGTGGCGAATGGAGGCAGGTAAAAGAAAATTTTATGGGGATGGACGAGATAAAGTGTGGTGTGGTGGTCGAAATTCCTGAATGTCCGGCAATCCGAAATGATATGCGCCACTCTGACACACGGTTAACTGTTAGGCCAGATGGGTAGACTATGAAATATTGAAGAGCAAGATGATAATAATGTACGAAAATTATCAAGCTTCTCATTCTACCAATATGCCAGTGTCGTCATTAGCAGATGACGAGCGTTCTAGTCTGGTAAAACTTTGAAGAGCATGAGGGACAAAATGAGATGAAGTAGTGTGACAAAAGTCTGGATCCAATTTGTGGTTTCAGCAAGGGAATAGTCATCCAACCAGCTGAAACGTTATGGAGAACTGAGGTGCCATTTTAAAACCAAGATAAGGAAATAAATCAAATCGGATAATCAGTACCCAGTGCTGGACTTTTAGGAGTGCCAGTGAAAATAATTGAAAAGAAAAGTAAAGTTAGGCAACCCGGTAGCCTAAATGAGGCAAATACAACATGAAAGTATACAAACTAAAAGGTAAAAGCTAGATAAGCGGGGTCAAAACGCTAAGGTACAAAGTGAGATCTAAGCCGAGGAGAATTTAGAATGCTATAGAAACTTTAACAGAAACATCGTCTTTTGACGTAGGTCCGCTCAGCATAGTTATAGGTGCTTGAAGACTTAAGCAAGGAATATATGCTTGGTGTTGTTGCATCTAATGGTTGGGGCAGCTTGTTCCATAACTTTGTATACCTTAAGAGAAAGAATTTGGAGCGCAACCTTTTACGCTCTCCAGGAACGCAAAAACTGGATGACGTATTTCTAGTTAGGTATTGATGGAAAGTGCCCAACTGGACAGTAAATGATTCCCCAGAACTGGTTTGAGCTTAATCAAATAGTAAGATAAGATTAATCTTAATTTTTCTCAACCATAATGATTTTGGTTTCAACGATTTACACTGTTCTAGATAAGCCAAAGAGCCAAACCCTAGTAACCGTTGGAAAAAGGACCGTCGCACTTATTCAAAGTTGATTTTTTTCCTAAGCGGTTAAACTTGAGATTAGTAATAGACAATATTCTATGACTGGACGCGCATATGCTCTACAAAGAGGTAGTCTAGATTGCTTCAAGGGTGACATAGTGAAAATAAATGCTATGCTAAATCTCAGTTTAGCGGTGACATGGTGCATATTTTCTGAGTAACTGAAAGAGTAAAATAGTGCACTGGAGGTCACGAAACACTTTAGACCAGGGAATTGGTCTGCCATGTAACCTCAGTATGTCATTATTAATGTTGCATCTGAGGAATAGGGCTTTACATTTTCAAAAAAGAGTGTCATATTCCACTCTCGACACCACAGCTGAAGGGTGTAGAGCTCCATCTCTACTGTTTGAGGGCCGTTCGTTTCATTTATTCTATCGAAAGCGGACACAATGGTGATATCATTTGCGAAAAAAGTGTCTGCCATGTCGAAATATTCGGAAAATGTCATTTATCTAAAGTAAGAATAGCAGTAGGCCTCAAACGCTTCTCTTTATGACGCTGCTCATTACTGATACAGATGAAGATACGCAGCTTCCAACGATGATATTTTGGGTGCATGTAGAGAAGAACAATGTCAGCATTGCTAGTAATGGGTTAGTGAAACCATAAGAGGTCAAAGTTGTTAGAACTTCTGCATGGGGTACGTGGTCAAATGCCTTTTCCATGTCTAAGAAATGAATAGCCATCGACTGTCCTGAGTCGGCCGGATTGGTTACGTATTCCAGAACTTCATATTAGCAAGTTTGACATGAGCGACCACGAAGTGATACGCGTTAACATCTGTTGATCAGCTTCCGTGAATTAAGAACTTCCATGACTTTTTCTTTTATTTTCCTTTCCACCATTTAAGTCAATATGGAAGTAAATCTAATAGGGCGGTAATTTGGTAGCTTGTGATGTGATCCCCCTTTTGTCCGGGTACGGCGTTATCCCGCATCCACCTAGCAGGGTATGATGGTTGGCGGTATCCGGTTCCGGAATTGCCTTTCACTGCGGCGTCATTAGGACAGCCACAGGACGCCTGCGCATACAAAGGGACCATGGGCAGGTTGCGCTTCATCACACACACACACACACACACCACATCCAGTGTAAACACGAAGGACTGAGACCGGGAGGTATGGGGTTGAGAACCACTTTTCATAGACGGAACAGGGCCACATTACTTCGAAAAGCAGAGTGGAAACATTCGTGCCTAAAAGACGTACATAAGGTGGGGGCTTGACCCTAGTGCCCTCCATATTGAGTGCATGGAAACACCATTTGAGCCTAGCACGGCCACGAGCACTGGGTACCCTCCCGCCGAGCAAAAATTCGGTGTCCTGGATCCAGTATCCGGGGTGCAGGGTGTTAGACATTCACATCATGCGCAACCACACCGGGGATATCAAACAACCAACATGGAATTTGAAGGAAAGCAAGCGCACTTAGTGAAGACGAAAAATGAGGCAGAATATGGGGACCGGGTAAAGTGAATAAAGTGGAATATATTTCATCAAGGTTAAAAAGATCTACTTTAGTTGTAAGTCGGAATAGTTCAACTGCGGTGACAAAGCATGCTGTATGCAGCATTAACATCAGCATGAGGTAAGTAGCAGGGTATACTTTAGTCTTTAATGACAAGATGAATATTTTTAACAGGAAAGAATGTTACCCGAACTCAACAACTTTAAGCAAGGAGGGGGTATACTGTCAGGTACCGGGTGAAAACTGATGCTATAGAGCGGCTATTTTCCTGCCAAGGCTATACACTTGAATGCTAATGTATGTCTACTCTCACTGGTGATTAAATGCAGTCTTTATTGCGCAACAGCTGTGCCTGTATTAAACCACAAGGAGAACTACTTATTAGGTAAATCACAGAGCTCATCGAGGTCGGTAGTGAGACAACCGTCTGATCATGTACTCGTTATAAGTTGATGACTTTCTGCTTCCTATCCAACTCCTATGACGCGATGTAACATGTGTTTGCAAGTTGGAGCAACTAGAGCTTGTGCCCCTTGTGACTTAAGCTTTAGTTCATATTGGTCCTTCAAGTCCTTGAAAAATTTATCGTTTTGAAGCTTCGCAACTATCTATCATTTGTCTAAACCTAAAGCGCAAGCGTTTGATACGCACTCCAACAGGTTTTTGAGGAGGAGGCAATGATTGCTTCCCATATTGCAGTGGTACAAGCAGGTCAGTACAATTGGTCAGATGTTGGTAGAACTCATCATCAGCGATGGCTGGACTGTCTGTAAGGATACGTCATCCCAATCAAGGGATCCAATAGTTATGCGGAACCTGTTCCAGTCCAATTTGTGATATAGTCCCTATTGATAGGCATAGTGAGGGTTTGCTTCCGTTATTCGTCCAACATTGAAGGTTAGTTGGATAAGCTTAGGATCGCTCCCGGGGAGATATTACTAATAGTCTGTGTTTGTGCAAAGGATATGCGGAACGTGAAATGCATGCCGAGGATGTTCCTGCCTCTAGTAAGAGAGCATTCTTGGTGTGTCCATCCCCGAGTGTCTACTGACGAAAGAAAATTTCGGATGCTGTTTGTGCCTGCCACGAAACATCGGGAATGAGTTGGACTTTTCTCCCTCAAGGAACCTGATTAGGCCTGCTTCTGACTCTTCCAATCCTACCTATTTAGAACTGTCTATATGTAAGGCAACGAGCTTATTTCACATTTGCCGATGTAGCCGCCTTGCATGCTGACCACATATGACCCCAGCCATACGGCTTTTTAGTCTCCATCGGTCTTCCTTCACCTTCGAACTCTTTAACCTAAACTAAATTTTTTACTTGCAACCAACCTAAGTCTGCTGTTCTCTAACATTTTTACGCTAGCACAAATAACACTGATATCTTGTTAACTGCTCCGTTAGTGCTAACGAGCGTTAGTCGCCACAAAGACTCTTGGCCCTCCACACCGTTAATCTTATTCCCCCTATCTGCTACGCTTCCGCCCCTCTCAACTCAACTGCCTTTTCGATGTCAAGTTACCAACATCAGCCTGCAGCTGACCCAACTCACATAGGGCTACTTATGTCACAGGCAGCGCGCTAACTTTACCTCTTGAGGTTTTCGTCTCACTTGTTCACTTACCTCTAACTCCCGTGACTTGTCATCTACCAGTCTTTGTCTCCATTTTACGCTAACGCCCACCTTCATTTATTTTTTCCTTAGCACTCTACCTCTGCTTTCATCCTGTGACCCTATTCCCTTTTAACTCAGACTGTTGAGCTTCTAAACACAGTTCGGATTATGTCTGTGCACTCAGATTTTTGGCATCTTATTTACATTCAAACCACTGAGAGCTAGTCGCATGATCCATGGCTCTACTGCTCTCATTCCCATCCACCTGCCCTGTGCAATCTTTCCCCATTCAACCGCCCTCGAACATAAGTAATCTCAATCTGCCTGTTTCTGAGGTCTTCCAGACCTAGTTATTTAGAGTTTCCTATCGCTATGGCGACACACCGCATTTAGTTTTCTGAGGTATACGTCGCGTTTGTATACTTACCTCTAACTCTAGCAACCTGCATACCTAATCTCCATCTGTAGCAGTCTCCATCGTACCCACCAATCCTACCTGTAGTGTTATATTCCCAAGCTTCTACTTCTGCTCTCCTATGGTCAATTCATTCCAACTTACATAAGGCTACCGATCTTCTAATCGCAGCCAGGCTTCTCTCCGCCCACCAAACCTCCTTCTAACATATGTCCAGACTGAGCAGCGTTAGTTGTTACAGAGGTACCTCGATCACTATTGTTTTACTCGTATTCCCACCTACGTACCCTGTTTTCACCCTTATTCTTCACGGCCCTTTCTCCGGCAAGCGGCCATCGTCGGCCACCTCTGTCTTCTTGCAACACAGGTACATAGGACTATTTGTCTTAAGCCAACGCGCCGTTGTCACCCATTTTGAACGATATGCGCTATTCATTTCTAACGATCCACTCAAAGCTACTAGCCTGTCTCCAGTCTACCGAGATTTGAGCATCTGCGAAACATCCCGTCCAACCAACCCTTGCTCTTATTTCCACCTAACTGCTCCACTATTATCTCTTCTTTCCTCAACAGCACATTTGAGCTTACCTCATTTGTGTCTACCCGACTCATACGCCTTTCAAGCTTACCTAATAAGGGCTACCTAAGTTGAAGAAATCGCGTCACTTTTGTTTCTTCCGGTGTATCCGTTTGTAGGGCAGACCGACCACATTATTCCGCGATACACATTATTTACCTTCATCGGTCTTATTCCCCATTATACCCCCGATTCACAACGGTTTTTATTATTCTAACCAACTAGCACCTGCTCTCTCTGAGCTGTTCTCTCCACACCTAAACAAGATTGCTGTGCCTCTATACAACTCGGTATTTTCGTCTCTCCAACCGACCTATTTCACTTCATTCTGCTTCCAGACTGCATAGTATTGATCTTATTCGAAGCTACTTGTCCACCCGCCCATGCTTTTGTTTCCATTTACTTGCTTTGATGTCACCCGTCTGAGCTCAACGGCCTTTCTTCACTAACTTAGTTGCGCCTGCCTGACGCTGATAACTTCCCATCCCAGCGAGTCGCTCTCTCCTCCTTCGGCGTATCTTTCTAGCTGCATTACCGCTCTCTGATTTACGTATAAGGTTCTCTTCACTTCCAGCGGTTTCATTTTCTCATCCTATGCTCTAATCACAACAGTTGTTATTATTCCAGACCACCCAGCATTAGTCCTCTTCGACCCGTCTATCCTAACTTAAAGCCGACTACTGATCCTACATTCGCAGCAAGATTTCCGTTCCGCTACCTGCTCTGCTCTCACCCCTCCCAGCTGAAATGCATTTTGACTGCAACACTCATTCGTCTTACTGCCTCTGATATCTTTCCATGCAAATTATGTAGAGCCACTTATCCTTGTATCTTGCATGCGTTCGACTGCTGATCTAAGATCGCATACGGTGCTCCCCGTCCACCACTGTACTACTCTTATTCCCACTCACTTGTTCTGCTCTCATCCCTCTTAGTTCAATAGCCATTTGACATTATTATGTTGCGTTTGCTACCGCTGACATTTCCTCAAATCAGTTTTTAAAGGCTGTTTGTGCTTCCTTCCTGCCTGCTTCCATACGGATATACTCTGATGGCTCCCAGCCATCCGTTTGTCATTAGTTTGCTCAGATTTGACCTACCTCATTTCGTCGCATTTTTCGACTATTCCTCCTTAGTGTTAGCCTTCCTCCGACATCTTTAAGTCTCAGCGATTGAGGGCCATCTATCTGGACGGAAGCGCTCCGCTTTTGTTTATTCCTACGTATTCATCTAGCGGGTTCACTGCACTCTGAATTGCGCGTTATCTTTTCCGTATCACCGTCGGTCTTCTTTCCTTTGCGTGTGCTTTAATCACAACTGCTCCTATGATGCCCTCCTGCCCATTCCTTTCTCACATAAACGTAACAACCTTGCGCATGTCCACAACATAAAGACCTAAGTTTCTTAGGCGCACTTTGTCCACCTCTGTTTGTTCGCCGCCAAGTGGGGCATATCCGCTTTTGGACTAGTGAGCCCGTCTGTTTATTTACATTGACGCTTCGTCCTTCCCACCTTTTCTTCCCACATTTGGAACATATCTCTGATTCCCTACTGATACGGGGTCTGCTTGTTTGTCTTTGAAGATGGGTTCTTTATGGAACATAAGTGCATGAGGTGTTCAAGTAATAAGGTTACATTTTATAAGAGGTTCATTAGTTCAAGCACCTTTGCAACTGAACATATTTTCAAACGCATTCCGGATGCATCTTTGTTGTCTGTTTGTGTTGCTGCCTTTGTTCCTTGCTTTGCTTCTGAGATTTGCACAGATACAATGAATAGCAACCGGGGAAACATCCATCACTGCGGATTCCACAAGCTGCAACGTAACACAATGTTACTTTTCCTGGAAATGCCTGGATGTTTATTTTCCTTTTGGGCCTACTTACCGGCTGGACAATTCACTTAGTTGTTATCATGGATGGGTATTATCCGCTGGATGCGTGGACATTTGGGTTCTGCTAGACTAATAAGTTCTCCTTCTCATATTCCTTGCCCGGAGCTCTCCTGCTGACATTTAATGTCAACACAGACCTATCATCTGAATTCGGAAGGCAGATTTGTTGCCAAAGCTATGTTTTGCTACGTAGAGAAAACGCAATTCAGTGCTACCTTTCACTACGGTCAGAACAAATGGGTCCGTCCCTATTCATTACTGTACAAACAATTCACACTTACCACACATGGATTTATTCACACTACATTTACCTTTCACTTGGCCGTGGATGCCAGTGTTTCCAATCAATATAATTTACCCCGGGAAGAATCGCGTTTGATTATTCCGGACAATTTGGCATAATTCAGGTCTGGAACAATAGGGTTCAGCCATTTTACTTGCTCCAAAAATAGGTCGACATGTTATTCCTTGGACACTTGGATATTCCACAGACGACCAATACATAATATTCCAAAAATTTTCTATTAATGATCTACCACCAAACGGGCCGAGCCATTCCGTTAGGACAGGACAGGACCCACGAAGGAAACAAGCTCTTACTTATCAAGCATCAGCCAACGGAATATCCCAGTGCACCCAGACTGCGCCCAACGGTGTCAATAATCGTTCAATATGATGCATTGCTGGTTGCACTTTGCATTTCGAATGGATCAGTGGCAGTGTTCCACGACGTAGTGGGTTTCCGCCTGGCAAGCTTTCTCCCTATAACAAGTCACAAATATCCTTTGAATAACACTGTGGCCTGACCGATAGGACGCACCTTTATTTAACATTGGCAAGTCGACCAGCGCCCCATTTCACCGTATTTCATATGCCCTGACAGTTTTCAATCACCATACTAAGTCACCACACCTCTTTCTGCGTATTCGCCGTTGATTTTAAAGTTACACTCACATGAACCCAGTTTATCGTGAAATCACTGGTGATATCTTTCTTCATCAGTTCTATTCTAATTGATCATCAGTACTTCTTGATCGATTCGTGACTGATATATTACTGCACTATATGGAAGACTTAATATTCACATATAAAGGTATCAGACCTCAAGCTAATAAACGTTATTCATTTTTACCTTTGTATCACTTTTACAGTTTCAACCATGAACTTCTGAACAATTTTCGATTGCCAATGTTGCGGTTAGCACGAAAATTCTGCACAATAGCACTTAGTTGATCATACATCCGTGGATATACCTTGTACGGTGGAGAGTAAAAATATAAATTTTTTATTTACAGTAATTTGAAAGAATGACATTTCAGATGCCCATTAAATCAATTTATTCAATTGCTTTAAATTTGGCTGCAAAACGCCGGGCTGCAAGTAGATGATACTAACAAGAAAAGAACAGGATTTAATCTCAACCTGTAAGTAGTCGGCCCTAAATCTGCCTGACGATGAAACCTCCAATCTACTCGCCTCTAAAGCATCATTAACGTACACAACGCAGCCACCACCTAAACTAATAAGACTACAACTGGCAAAAATCATGAAAGCTCTGTGCTCTGCAAGCCAAACCATGCTTTCTTTAAACGCACAAGATGTGGGTGTGCGAAAGATAATAAGGGTTTCAGATGATATATATTGTTTGCCAGAGAGCGAGAATTTATTAGACGAATGTTACATAGTTCATCGTAGAGTAGAAGGCCTATTGCCTCTAACATTAGTCTGCTGCGACTAGAATTATCTAATATTATATTTCTTGCAGATTATTGAGAGGCTGGATCACGCTCTTTTGGCCGGATTCATCATTGCCCATTTCAATTATCCATAGGGCCTTAAGCCACAGTATGAATTGCCTATGAACTACAGAGACCTTAGTAGAGGCTACGGCTGATGAAGCATAGTCAGTTGATGCGTGGCAGGCTTGGGAGCAAAGCTGACTATACATGAGTTAGGAGGATTGTGTCAATTTACAAGACATGAAGAACCGTACAGTGCAATCAGCATCCCCAATAACTAGTTGATATGGGTCGGGTAAAGAAGAGGTAAGAAGGGCGCAGAGTGAGGCGGCGGGTTCCCAGAAAAGGTAAGTGCATGTCAGCCGCATGTTTGTAGCGTTTCTCCTAGGATAGAAACATACTACGATTGTAGACAACAGGACTGAGTCGATAATCATAGGATCGTGCGGTTTGTGAGGGCGAAATCTCATGAGAGGTTGCAATCTTGCTATTGTACTTACCGGTATGGCAAAAGATAGCATCCCCGTCCGAGGAAAAAGAAAAGAGGCGCAAGGAATTAGCGCATTATGAATTGGGGGACGTAGTACCATTGTATTACTGGGATAGTCTCGATCTTGGGACAGGTGGTGAACCATATATAAATGTGTCGAGTAGAGTTATACGTCGGTTTGTTCTGCCGTCTTTCGCATGTTTGCCGAAGACAGTTCCTGTTGCTAATACTGATTGCAGCCATTTTAGGAATGCATCCCTTGAGATTTTGGTTCTGATTCAACGGCTGCATGCCACCTGAGCTACCATTAACGTATGGGTACTGTTCCTGAAATCTACCAGCCGGCTACTAAGGAGAAAAATAGTTGTTTACACAACATTAGATTAGGTTAAATGTGAGATCGTGGTTGGAAGTGGAGGCTAAGCATGATAGGGTTAGGACAAATAAACTAATTGCACGGACTCCATCGGGGTCGGCTCTGAGCCTTGTCGGCAAGTGCATCCAACCACAAGTGTTCATCGTCTTTAGGACTCCAACCAGGAAGCCAAAAGATCCCAACCGAGGCCAACTACGTATTGAGGGCCTGCGTTCCTCTGGACCAAGTCATCACTTGGCCAACTCTCCACTTCTTCCATCCACACCACCGGCGCGAAAGCAAAGCAAGTTTCCAGAGCCGTTGGGAAGGGATGCGTAGCACGTGGCCGAGCCATCGGATCTTGACACATGAAACAACGGTGCTTAGCGCGTCTTTTTACATTTATCTTCCCTAAATAAGGTGTCGAACAAGCTCGTTGCTCACGCGATGTTTGCACCAGGTTTGAGCCAAACTGCGAATGCCTCGGTGGCCGGACGTAACTAGCCACCTTATCTCGGCTGAACTAACGGGCCAGGTTTCACAACTGTACAGTAAGTTCGAAAGTACGGCTGCGTTGTACACCCTATCCTTCAGGGCGAGAGTGAGGTCGCCTTGGCGCCATAACTGTCGAAGGTTAGCAAAAGCGTCGCGAGCTTTTGCTATACGGTTCGTGATCTCATCCTCAATCCCTCGGGCGCTGATACAACTACCCAGGTAATTGAATTTTTGAGCGACTGATGGCCACCTAGGGTCAGATTACGAGGCGGTTTAGGGCAATCTTGCGCGAAAGCTTTGCATAATGAGGATGCGAAGCAAAGCTTGAAGTGACTGACAGCTATTGCTAATCAGTCCAGAGTAGCTTGACGATGTGGTAAACAGTCACAGATGAGGGCAACGTCGTCAGCATAATCCAAGGAAAGATCGTTCTGAGTGAGTCTAGATGTGACGAGTTTCTACCTATACCATTCAACGCCCCTTACTACTCTTCTGTAAAGGTCGTTCTCTTGGCAGCAACTCCCCACCTTCTACGTCGTGTCCTATGAACGCGATCTACAAGACGTAGTTAATAAAGAAGGTGAAGCGGAAAGGTGACAGCAGGCATCCTTGTCTCACACCACGGAAGATATTAAAGGGCGCTCACAGCTTGTCGTAATCCCTCAATCTGATCGCGGTACACGAGTATAATGTTGGGATAATATTTACATATTCTCGGAAACACCTTTCCTGAGTAGCCAGTCCCAAAGTGCACACCTATCCACCGAATTGAATGCACATTTGCTGTAAAGGAACACGACAACCGTGCGCTGCAAATATATATGACGGTACTCCAACAACTGACGAAAAGTAAAGATGTGGTCAATGCAACCACGACCTCGACGAAACCCGTCTTGCTGTTTACGAAGCTAGCGTTCAAGGGACCCAGGCAATATGTGAAGGAAGATAGAGGCAAGAAATTTAGTGGCGATGCAAATGAGACTAAAAGTTTGATGGTTGCCGTATTTTCCTCATCAGCCTCTAATGAAAATTTGGACTATGACGGAGCGGTTCTAGTGGATTGGGACAGCTTTCTGCTCTTACAGTTTTACTAGCAACTTGTGTAAATCATCCAGAAGAGCAGGTCACTCAAATTTGAAGATGGATGGAGAATGGTCATCCGGACCCACTGCTTTATATAACTTCAGCATTCCGATCTCTTGTTCGACCTCTGAGCGAGTGGGCGGATCCAAATGGCATCTCAGGATGCATGGCGATCCTTGGCCGGCGAGAAACCTGATAATTCCGACCGTTAAATTAGCCTTTTAATGTGCTCAGCCCAACGCTTCAGCCGTATTGACAAGTTGTGGATAGGCTGTGCACTCTCGGCACGTGCAGCTTCCCAAAAAACCAAGTCTCATGCTGCGTGTTTTCCGTAGCAGATTAAATAACTTCCGAGGGTTGGCAACAGTGGAGACTATTTCCTGATCTGATGCCCGATGAGATCACCAAAATTCACGGTCTCTCTTCAGGATTGCACGGAATTTCGCGCTGAGGTTTCTGCGCGTCACAATCTCTTCGTTTCTAGCCGGAATATTCCGGCGAACAACAATAATTTCCAGAGACTTGGAAGAGACCCAACGTCCCTGTTGGTCATTAGACTTATCACATGAGGATTTGCCTGCCGCTACTAAGGTCTGGTAAACATGAGACCAGTGAGCTTCAATTGCATCAAGTGAACGTTTAATCAATTCGCATGTCAGCTTAATTTGCTAGGCATTCAGAACAGTTGGCTTCTTCAGTTGGCTGGTATCAATGCGCTCACAGAGCCCTCATGGGCGTTTCCGAAAAGCATCCGTCGGTGGGTACAGACAAGTGCAGTTTCTGTGCCCAAACATGTGATCCATATCGAGTGACGCAGCCTCTCCAGCTGTAACTGATTGCAATTTGCTCGATTTGCTGGTTAAAGGCTAGTGGCCGCCAAGTCACCCTCCGGTGAGTCCTGCGTCGGAAATTAATGATCGTTAGAAATAAGCGAGAATCTTCAAACAAATAAAGCAACCGTTCATTAGTGGCAACTTTTCCAACATGAGCGTTCGGGTCCCCAGGCAACACTAGTGTCCGTGCTTCTTCTGTGACGAAGTGGCTCGTTAGTTGTCGATAGAACTCGTATTTTCCCGATTCATCGCTACTGTTTGTGGGCGTGTAGGCAGCGATGTCGAATAGAAACCTGTATGTCCCGCGCGTCTTCGTAGCTTTCAATAGGCCAGTCAATCCGACCGCACAAATACGACCACTGATCGGGATCCACGCAACCAGAGTAGCTTTAACCCGGGAAAACAGGGCAATACTATAACCGGCTTTGGCTATGCTCGAATCTGCATCTTCACCGCATAGACGCAATGTGAAAGGGCTGCTGGTATCACCTGAAGGGGAACACAAAGTGAGCACCGTGCCCGGGTCATGCAGGCGCGTCCCCGATAAGCAACAGATATCGATCGACGGGGTCTCTAATGTTCGGGCAAATGCTGCTTGTTGACCGATCTGTAGCAATGTGCGTACATTGAAGTATGAAAATCTGAAGCAGGATCGTGGGCTTCAAAGGAAAGCCGATGAACTGGGCTTGAGAGTCTGAGTTCATATGGGCCTGTCGACAGGGTGGGCATGACGCCCCTCGTTCGCATGTGAGTTGCAACTGGAATTGTACACGTCTATCAAGGAGGGGTTGAGTGGACCAATAATTGGAGGGTTGAAAATGTGGGGGATCAAAGTAAGGTTGGAGGGCCGTCCACCCTGCTCGATGCAGCAGCTAAGCGCCGTTTAACATCCTTTGCGACGGCCAGAGCATCAAGCAATCTTGTGAAGAGTAGTTCATAAAGTTGTATTGCTGGGTAGGATACTGTCAGGTTGCCCAGACCAAGATAGGAGAATGCTTAGTGTTCTCAGCCAAAGCCTTTGCCACAAGAACCTGCTCGCAAGGCAGCGGATTTGTCGGTGGGCTAAAAGTGGTCCATTTTAAGGAATGAGGAGCCACTCCCATTCAAACCATCAACCTGGAGGACCAGGAGACTGGCCTCTGGCCTCTAACTATTTACCAATCTGGTATAAGTGGCTCTGAAGGTGCAGGAAATTACCAAACGGCATGAATCAACGGATCTCTGAGGCACGCAAACCATGACCACCACGGTAAGGACCAGCCTTATTGTGACTGTTAGTGGGAACATTGTTAATATGTTTCTGAGGCCGAATTGGAGAGATGTTACCCAAAGACTGAACTGGGTCAGCGTCAAACAGAATGCTTGTTCTTTGAGAAGCTGTTTTGGACCGACTAGTTTGTTCTGCACGCATGTTGGTTGCATTGTTGGAGTGGCTATTCTCAAGGTCCACTTTGACATCAAGGCGTATGTGGCTGTGCATAGTCACAGGATTTTGTTCTTTTGGGCCTACCAAGATCGTTTATTTTGAATCATCAAAATCTGGATTTGTGCCTCACGCTGTTTAATTATAATTCTTTCGAATCCGAGTCTTGCGGTCATAGCAATTTGAGCACAGATACGAGATTCTGCATTTGCTTCGTCAGAAAGCTTGAACAAGACAGGGCAGTAACATTTGGCAAGATCTTTGATTGAATGGATACACAACGTATGGACCGCAGGTCGCTGGCTTTCAGGACCACTTTTCCACGGTTTCGATTTTGATCCTGTCAGGTTCATTGAAGTTGAATACATGCTTATAACGGCATGTACGTTTACAAACTTCTTATGCAAATGAAGCGATGAGATATGAGACCTTCTGCAGATTGTGAAGTTTGGGTTTATCAGGCACATTACATAAGTAAGAGAAGAGAAGCAGCAGTTTACAGATGTCGTACTTTGCTGAGAACTTTTGGTGATGGAGTTAACGTCCTTTTCAAGCTGATCTACTTTGTTTTATCTTTCTGCAGAATTGTTGGTAGTAGAAACGGTACGATCTTTGCGATATTTAAGCGTTTCCTTAGGTTTGCGTACGTTTGCAACTTTTTGGAACCCCTTAAACGTTCGTTGTTTAGAAGCAGCGTCTTTGTGGCTGCGTTGTTCCTCCTGGAAGAGGAATCAATTTGCTCTATCTCTCTAGAGCTACTTAAAGTTCTCCGGTTTGGAAAAATTGAGTTGGTGGCTGAACTTTTGTTCGTTGCTGCTAGTGTTTTAGAGGTCACCGATAGAGTGGGGGACATATGTAGTCGTTAATCAAAGGGAGTCGATATATAAATTGTAAGCGTGATAGGTGTACTTAACGCATTAATGGGTTATGCAGCTGGGAAGGAATAAGAGCAGAGGAAGAAGTAGGAAAATGGAAATTGGACTATCAAGTGCGACATGAATACAATAAGCCTATGGTACAACCTTGTAAGATTGTTGAATAGGCAACAAAGCGAAAGAGACCAACCTTTTAGAAAATCCTCTACAAATCCCAACACCAATATACACGAAAAGAAATCCTGGAAAGAGCAAAAGGATCGCGACCAGGCAGCGCTATTTGCGTTCGTTTCAATCGCACCAACTTTTCCTCAACTTAAAACTCTGGATGGATGTTCACCTAGTCAATCTCAATAACGAAATACTCAATACAATCGAACATGGAATACATTCTTCAGATAATATACATATAATGGTACACACATTTGATAATCACAACTAGTGCGAAAATGAAAAAGCGAAAGCTCTTCTTCTATGTCGATTCGTGGCCCCATCCGACAAAACCCTTTCTACCGTGAGCTACATTACCTTCGTAGCTAAGAACGGAATATCCATGGCGTCCCCTTGAACTTTATGTTTGGCTTATCCTCTCCTATCGCTTTGGCTTATCGCAATATTTATTCATCAATCAAAATGATATTCCAACGCTTGGCCACTCGGTGCCAACGAGTGCGTCGAAATGCGTTTCCGGTTGGATGGCTGTACCAACATTAGACGGGGTTGTGATGATCGACTTACACCTATAAATACAATTTATAGGAGGCAGTGAACGAAACACTAGGCGGGCTCCCATTAAACTATTTGTTTAATGCAACCTGACGCGCTATTTGCACCTTTCCAAGTGTGATTAATTCCGGTTCACATCAAACCAAATAAACAAGCCCAGTCATTGACATATTTCAATCTTTTGTTTTGTTTTATTCCGGAAACTAGGGAGACCCCTGCAAGTGCACGCGCGTATCACAAATTCACACATGATGACCCTAAAGATTTGTCCAATGGCGCAATTACGCCTTCCGTTAATTTCCTTCGACGGAAACGTGCGCAGCACTGAGCGCTGTTAAAAACATGCCCACTGATACTGTAATATTTAGTTTCACTTTGCCAGCGACCATTTTGTGACGTAGAATGTAATTATCAAGCCCGGCAAATTTTGCTTTTAAAACTACTGCTGTAATGGACTCAAGAACATTTCGTTGATGTTATTCGGAACTTTGATACCGCAATTCTTTTGATAATATTGTACTCGTTTTTTGCTTAATATTGGAACGTTTGGGACAAGTCTGTAATAGTTAAGCACCTTAGCATCTAAACGTTTCCCGATGTGTTAGCGCTGTCCATACTTTTCTATACCTGTCCATTTTAGGCTCCGTCAGTTGAAGCTTATTCTTTTTCCTAAATATGATCGCCTAAATAACTAAAGCTATTATGCTGTATATTTTGATATAAATATGCATGCATTGTATATGCCATCAGAACGATACCTTGAATAAATTTAAACCTTAAACCAGTATCCCCAGGCTCCAAGTGAAATGAAGCATAAACACGCCAATTTATTTTCGCTTTCCTGAAATGCAGCAAATAACAGAATGTTATGATTTTTCCTTTAACATCTGACCACATTCGTTAGCATGAGTAAAGGCTTAGGTTTTCAACTAAATCAATGATGGATGGCATTTACCGGCTCTGTTTGTTTTCTCGTCGCAGGTGACATGTACTTTAGTGAGGTAAAAGCGACATGATGAAGCTGCGTACATCTGGGATTTTGTAAATCTTACCAAGATTATTACAGCCATGTAAGGCTAACTGATACCTATTAGTTCATTACTCCATCAAATAGCTTAAGCAAACTACACACACATTTGGCCCGTGTTTCTCACGTGTGTGAAAATAGGTACATTTATGTAAATATACAGAGTAACGGTTGTCCTGTGAAAATGTTTGTATGAAGTTGTTCCAATGTAGAAATTCGGAGGTGAAATTACTTTCGGTTATGTGTCTGGTATTTTAAATCTTTCTAACAATTACAGTGAAATCACCGCTGTTCCTATTTCTGTGCGAGTAGAACATAAGAGAACATGCGTCTGTTTGCATGAAAATGTAACGATTTTCATCCTAGAAACTAAAACAATGTGTCTGAGTGAGCTTGATTTTGAGGGAAATAAATCCCTTAACTCACATGATTAAGGACTTATTCAGGGTCATCCTTATCTTCTTACTAGTCTCTTCATAGATTTAAAACACCGCTAAACGGAAAAGGGGCAACTGGATTTCCCAAGAGGAACTGTATAAATGGAGTGACTGAGGTGATTCTGAAAAACACCACTCGTTGGGCTGCCTGCAGCGAACTAGTGCTTACTTTTAGTTATGTTAATTTCTATGTACTGCTATGTAATTTCGTCAACTTTACTTTTTTATTTAGTTTAGTTTCCACTTGAACCCTAATGTTCTTAACGGAAGTTGATGAACATGCACATGATACACATACTAAAAACCTAACGCTGCAACATAGATAGTGGTTCGATTAGCCACCCAGATGTTTTGTGCAGAACAGTTTGATATATTCCACTACTAATAAAGCATTAAACATTTTCGAAAGCATAATATAAGCGGTGCACTTTATCGAACGGTCAGTTGATCGACCTTGAAACCATAAAAGGTTAAACGGATTGAGTTATTCATAGGTTTGCGTTTATATAATTATCGCTTAGCAGTAAAAGGAGAGTTTAATTAAATAATTATAAATCATATATATGTGTATGTATATGGATGGCGGCATCCGGTTTGTGCTTTGCCTGTCACTGTGGCCAGCCACAGGACGCTTGCACATATAGCGAAATGATGGAAGGCTTGCACTGCATCAAACATGGCTAGCCCCACACACACCCCATATCCAGTGTAGACCCGAAGGAAGTAGACCGGGAGACATGTGGATGAGTGCCAAGTTTCATCAACGTAACCGGCCCACACTCCATCACAGGCAAACACAAGCACAATCTATTTGGCTAATGAAACGAACACAAGCCGGTGGCTGGACCGTGGTCCGCTTCACACAGAGTGCATGGAACCACTCGTCGAACCTAGCACGAACACAGGGACCGTGCTCCTGGTCCCTTCAAGTAACGACCAACTGTCTCCTGGAACCAGTATGGACGAGGTAGTGGGTAATAGACAGGTAGGCACCTTATCAACATGCAAATCAAGCGCAGCCACACCGGAGATATCAAGCAACAGCCACTTAATAGTAAAGACGCAATAAAACAAATCAGACAATGCATACAGATACGGCGGCATAACTCTTCACTAAACGTGCGTATAATTTAATTTGGTCACAAACCAATCCGTGCTAAGTTCAAGACATCAGAAGATTTATTTTAAGAAAATGCCACAAGCACGAAAATAATATCGAAGTGAACTACAATTAGCTTAAGCGACGTGTGCAAGTTTAAAGAAGATAGTTCAGGTAGACATTAACGTGAGAAAGAAAAGCGTCCAGACATAATTGCAAACCCTCCACCTGGAAGAAACGCTTAACTTGCAAGCATACAGTTAGTAAATGGAATGCAGCTTATCTACAAACTCTGCAACCGTTCTGTCTACTTTCTCTGCAGGACTCGTAGTCGTTTCGGTGTTGGCCAGAAGTGGCCTAGTATATGGCTCACTAGGCCTGCCTGACTCAGGCATTCTCGACCGTAGGTGCTACAGCACCATGCTCTCGATGTCGATGGAGTAGAACCCATCGGCACTTGAAGCTTTCGCACTTGCTGCTTCTTCTCTGGCTACATGAGGTCTTTCACCTGTACCTCGGCAACTGTCTTTGTGTTTAGATCGCGCCATGCACGCCGATCAACCACCTTCGATTCCCGTGACCTGCAAGCAGGATTTGAACGTAAGAGTTTCAAGTTGGTCATGTCCTGGTAAGGAAGCTTTGCTTTCCCCGCGTGCCGCTTCCCAACAGTCAGCTAACCGAATCCATAAGGCTCACATGACCGAGCCACCTCAGTTGTCTCAGTAAAAACATGCAGTAAATTGCATGCACTCCAATTCGGCGCAACACTTGAATATCAGCAAATCTGTCACCCCATCATTTGCGCAGAAGCCGTCACAAAGACTGTTGATGGAACATTTCTAGACATCGCACATCGAGAAGGCGCAGCGACCACGTTTCGCTGCCCTATAGAAGAACGGCCAGCGCCAGGAATTTGCATAACATCAGCGTGGCGCTAACGGTAAGCTGATGGTTGTTCCACACCCGGTACTCTTGCTTCCCGAATGCCGCCGCTGCCTTCGACACACGGCTACCCGTCTCACTGTGTATCTACTGGACACTCGACATTAAACACAAAACGTAGCAGAAGCAATAGGTGTTTTCGAATAGTGCCCCACCGTTGCTGATTCGCATTACTATTACAGATTGCACCTACGATGAATGCTGAAAGAGACAGACAGTATTGCTTGCGTTGATGGTGAGCCCGAAGTTGGCCGCTGTCAAAGCCAGAGCACTAATTATGTGCTGCAACACATCCGTGCTGTGTGAAAACAGCACACAGTCGTCAGCAAACAGCAACATACGGATAATTGTCTCACAGACTAGAGTTCTAGCACCGAAACGACGGATGTGCAACATCCCACCATCAATACGGTGATCCACACGAACACCGTAAGCACAAGATGCATCAAAAGCACAAGACGTCCTTGCATGAAGATATCTATTAAACAAAGCAGAAGCTAACACACAGCCATGTTTCACACCAGTGACAACTGCAATGTCATCCGAGGTCGCTTCACTCAGCTGCACTCTCGCCCGCATACCACTGTAGACATTCTGTTAAACTTACAAACTTACGCAGGCAACCAAACTTACTAGATCGCCAACTTCGGATATGCATTCAACATCACACAGGCGTGCAGCCACCGCCTTGTCCAGCTCAGTACGTTTCGTCACGGTGCCTAGGGGGAGAAAGTTATATTTCCCGGGTTCACGGCGGAAGTGAAATACATGGATTTACGAAACTATATGTACAGTTTGGTTGGCACCAATTTGTGTTCATTGCCACTCTCAGCTTCCCGCAGTGCACCTGTCATGCGTACTTCAAGCATATCAAGCTGATATACGGTGATATGGTCGAGCAAGTGAGAATGTCCATTCCGTGCGAGCTTCTAATTTGCTATATCACTCACATTCATTGCAAACGGTGATGACCAGGCAGTGAGTGGTACACAATGAGAGCAGCCTGTCACCGTTGGCATTCGCTAAACCAAAGTCATGCGGACCGATGACGTCTGTCCACACCGATGCATCACGCCGATCGCGCTCGTTGAAATCACCAAGCAGATATAGTCGATGGCACCTCGGCACAGACCATATCATGGAGGAGAGCATAGTGTAGAATTAATCCCTCGTGTCACCAGGATAACACATGGTCAGACCGTAGGTGCTTATAAATTGGCAAGCTTACCTCTTCCGAGTAGCAGGCGAACAGTCATCAGTCGCGCGCTGATGCCTTTTGGTTCACTCAGCAGCTGGCCATGGAGGCGATCGGACATTGCGAATATGACCCCATGGGTTTATAGTTTGTGTGGGTATATTACTTCCTGGTTGCCCATGCCGCGGAAGAGGGTTGACTTAGAAGACCCCACCCGGAGATTTGTGTTAAAATGATCTAACCCGCAAGTCATCAAGGCGATTGACCCATACCGTGACAGTCGGGAGCCTGCTCTCTAGATGAATGGCTTCCGAGTAGAGACCAACTACTCAGTGCGCCCAAAGAGCCCCAATGAAGTAGCAAGGATTACAGACATCGCCGTGAAGCACAAATTCTGTTGACAGACTGGTGGCTCATAAGACTACATAGAAGCCGGTGGTCATCGATGTTGTTCATGCGCACTCCGTTAAGTACATACTTCTGGGACCAGAACTCTTTGCTCAGTGACCCTATAGCCGGTCACATTGGCTTTGACATAGCGTCATGTGAGCTCTTGTCGTTTTTGATGAGGAACCAGTTGACCAGCCCAGATCTGCCCACGCTCTGGGACGCTGCCGCTGGTTGTATGCGACAGCTTATTCATCTCGCCTGAGAACAGTCAAGATTAATTCACCATAACCTTTACAAGGAAGGCGTTCCCCGATCGGCAAACTGGGGTCGCGCCCGGCGGCGTACAGCTCCAACGAACCAATCAATAGTCAGTTCAATTCCGGCATCTATGTCTCCACATTTGTTTGCTCGCAGTCTCAGCTCTCGCTCAACATGTTCTCACTCTCTCGAATGGCTCTCTTCGTCCGAGGTGCTCGCGGCTGAACCTGTCAAACCACCACAAAACCCTTTAGTCACTATATTCCACGCTTGTTCAACCCCTTATTCTTCGTCTTCTCATTCGTTTTCGATTTCACAATATCGTGTGGTCTTGGGCGAACGTTGTCGCTATATAGATCAGGAGCCTAATTCCGAAGATGCGCCAAGTCACGTTGACAAGCCATTTCTGGGGCCCCGTTCCCAATTCAAGCTAACAAGCTTCAATGTACGGAGCGCATGCAGATTGAACCACAGGCAGCCCTTGCTCGCACTCTAGAAACTGCTGACATTGATGTATGCTGTCTCAACAAGACACGTTTACAGGACTCTAGCAAGACGCTACGACTAGTTTCATCGTCTGCGAATTCCACTGATATTTTCATTTTACACCTCTCTGGAGACGCAACCGCTGAAGCATATGGTTATGCTAACGTCGGGATTGCGTTGAGCACAAGTACTGACGCCGCGCTACTAGACTGGATCTCGGTTAACAGCCAAATATGTGCGATCAGACTTGAAACTTTAGTGCGAATGTTCAGGCGCGAAACCAGCAGCCGATGTCTCTTCATTGTCGCGGCGTACGCTCCAAAATAGTACAGCCCGGAGTCAGTTAAAGATAAGTTCTACAGTCAACTCACCAAAGTTCTACGGAAAAAAGCGCCGTACCGACATCGCGCTGCTTGCCGGAGACTTGAATGCGCAGGTCGGTAGACTTGAGGTTGACGAACGTGAACTCGGTGGTCAACACTGCCATGGCACTCGCAGAACCGACAACGATGTTGGAATACTTCAGCTTCTCACCGATCACGGCATCTTTCTGTTGAGCACTAGCTTTCAAAAATCCTGGCACCCACGCGCCACCTAGAGACCCCCATCACCTGGCCAGCCGTGGACACAAATTGACCACAACGCCATTAGATATTGCTGGCGGAGTAGCATATATGATTGCAAATAAATTTGGAGTACTTATCTCACTTCGGATCACGCGCTGAGGTGTGCCAAGGTTGCGTTACCTTTTGGTGGTTCCCAGCAGTGTCGCCAGAAACCGCTTTAATACTGAATACTGAATACTGTATTATAGAGCAAGTAGAAATGAATTCTGCGCAACTTTTTCAAAATGTGGTGAAAAAGGTTATAAAAGTTGTCAACCGTGAATATCTTTGCCGTTCTCAGGTAAAATTTAAATTATCTGACTTACGATATTTCAGGACTCACAAATGTGATATCTCATCGTAAGTGTGCAAATCGTTTTCTGAATTGAATAGTGGTAAAATATAAATCTAACAACGTTTTGAACTGCTGCACAGATGTTGCCTCAATCACATGTTCAGGTAAACTGTTCCAAATGTTTACCACTCTCCGTTCGAAGCACAGTGGGTGGGGAACACATTTCCCATCCGGCACGACAAGTTTGTATCTGTGTCCGCGTGTGCTGCATGGCCCTCGTAAGTGCAGCATTGGTCTTAGCATTGGGAAGTCACCGAGATGTAGAATACGGTAGGTCATAATGAGGTCGACTCGCATCCGACGGTAGGACAAGGTGTAGAGCCCTAGTTTCTCGCACCGGTCTTCATACCCCAAGCCACGTAAACTCGGGATGAGCCTGGTAGCAACGTGTTGGACCCGTTCGATCTTTTGTGCCTCGCCTCGGGTAATCGGAAAGTAGGCGGGCGAACCGTACTCTAGCATTGGTCTAATGATGGAAGAGAAGAGGCGAGTGGCAACCTCTTCAGACCATGTGCCGAAGCTACGTTTGAGCGCCCAAAGCATGCGCAGTCCGTTACAATATAGCCTGTTCGTGTTGTCCACGGACTTCAAATCATAGAGCGAGAGTACACCTAGGTCCTTCACGGAGGGTGTGGGATATCGCGGTTGGCCGTCAAGGGTGTAGGTTCGGCTGTCAGCACCCTTCTCCAGGCTCATAAATACAGACTTGGCTGGGTTGATCGGGAGAAAAATTTCTGCGGACCATGTGGATAGGCGGTTGAGGTCTTTCTGAAGTAGGCCACAGTCATCGGGAACGTCAGTTTCTGTCCAAATCTTCATGTCGTTCGCAAACAAGGCACATGGCGACCGGAGAAGCTGCGGTAGATCGTTGATGTGAAGCAGGAACAGAGTGGGCCCCAGCAAAATGCCTTGAGGCACGCCACTTGTTGTGGGGTACCATTCAGTTAGATGGTTCTCGACCTGTACCCTTCACTTTCGTCCAACACGAAAGTCGTGGATCCACCGGCGCAGTGAGCCACCGACACCACGCATTCTGAGTTTGTGAAGGTGAACCTCATGGCTGACCTTGTCGAACGCTTTACTGAAATCGATGAATATCATGTCGACGGACTTCCCCTTGCTTATTGCCTTTAATCACTCATGCCTCGTCACAAGCAGATTGGTAATGCATGAGCGACCTTGCATAAAACCGTGCTGTGCGGGCGTTAGAACCTTGTTTGACTGTGGCAACTGCAGCAATCCCTTCTTCACGATTTTCTTAACAACCTTTGCCAAATTAGGTGTCAGACAAATTGGCCTGTAGTTGTCTACTTTGCTAGGGTCGCCGCCTTTCGGAATAGGCTTCACCACCGAACATTTCCAGTCAACCGGCAACGAACCTTCGGACAGCGACCTGTTGAAAAAGGTCAGTCATGACAGGAGAGAGGATGGTCGAAAGTGACTCGAGAACCAGTGGGTGAAGCCCGTCAGGTCTGGCAGGTTTGGTGCCGTCAAAGTTGGCGAGTAGTTATCCTGCCTCTTCCACGCCGCAATGCAGACTATCGAGTTCGGTAAAAGCGGCACACCTCGAAATTGGAACAGACACCTGGTTATTCGCAAATACAGAAGCGAAGTGCGCCGCCAACGCGGACACACGCTCAGTGCTGGAGGTTAGGGGCTGTCCATCCGGGCCATTCAGCAATGGCATATCACCAGCCGGCTTCAGGCGTCGCTTCACGTATGCAAAGATTCTGTTTGGGGCGGTCTTCGCGACTACTGCGAGTTGCATTTCGAGATGTCGGCATTTATTATTTTTGCACTGTTGCATAGGTTCCGCTGACATTTATACCCTTCGTAATCATTGGCAGAGCCAGGGATGAGGAATTTGTCCCATAGTCTGCGCTGCCTCCGAGCCAGGTTTCTATACTCCTTGTCAAGCCAATGAAGCTTAATCGGTCCAACCTTCCGACATTACAATGGCACAAATTGAGAACACAATGATGCCAATCTCTCTTTTATAAATGTCCAACAATCTTCCACAGACACAGTTTGTGACAGAGACCAATGCAGTTGGCTCGCGGTTCGAGATAGACCATCGAAGTCCGTTTTCCAGTAGTTGGGAGCTTGTCGCAGCGGATGTGAATACGACAAAGATAATTCCATAGCAGCTATGAGTACTGAATGGTCGCTTGTAGCCAGGGGCTCCAGGATCCTAACGTCACATACTCGTTGTTCGTAGCTGGTTAACATCAGTTCGAGACAGGACGGGGTTGAAAGTGTCGTTATGCGTGTTGGCTGACATATGTGTTGCGACGCATCAGTTTCAAGTACCAAATCCAAGAAGTTCACTTCAACCTCACTATGTCCAGGCATCAAATGCACATCAAACCATCGTATTCGAGGAGTTAAAATCGCCCATAAGTACGTAGTGTGGACGACTCATGTGGGTTCGAAGAATGGACAGCCAATCCAAACAACGACTCAGGGGACTGGGATAAACTGCGCCCACAAGCAGTTCTCCGCGCCTGAGGCGTATGGAGCACCACAGTAGCTCACACAGGCCATCGTCACTTCGGTAAGTGCTCATAGGTCTCCTACGCAAGGAAGACCGGATAGAATTAAGACACCATCGTGGGCATTCTTTAATCCATCTCATCGGAAACACGAGTAACCGTTGAGTTCAAGTTCTTGGGTGTATAAATCTGAATACAGCCATGTCTATGCGAGTGCCAATTTGTCTGGCTGCTCAGACGCAAAGAAACAACAAAGCTCATCGCGCTTATTCATAACACTGCAAACGTTTGTGAAGGCTACTCGCAGGCCACAGCAGGAGCCGGCGAGCGTGCTTGAATTGTGAGCAGCCTGTTTGGCTTGATGCGCAGACCCTTTGCACCCACCCGAAAATTTACGATACGGCGATTTCTTTCCCCCTCGCCAGTGCGTCTTTTCAGTTCATTGACGGCAGACTTGAGCCACTCCCTGTCTACTGGGTCCAGGTCTGGACTAACATAGATCTAAAAAACTTTCAGCCTACTTAGGCGAGACATGGTCATTCTTGGACTGGCTTCGTCCATAAAATTTATTCTCATAGGCCGATTTTGTTGATCACCTTGCTTTCCAAGACGGGTAATTTGCCTCACATTTACCCAGTCCTCACCAGCGTCGAGGACTCTGTCAATTAGACTCAGTAAAATCTCGACATCGTGCTTGTAGCGCACTTGGGGTGATGAATCACTGGACTCCTGTGCGTGAAAGATCACGAAATTATAACGCCTCTGGTAGGACGAGGTTGAACTTGCAGGGCCAAGTATACTACCAGCCTCACGTGCTTTGGCTAACTGTTGACTGACAGAACTTAAGCACGCAACATCCATTCGTAAATTCGTTCGTTCTTCTTTCCACTGGTCTTCAGTAAGCAGACTTTCACCTGCTGGGACATCAGTGCTCGTTGGACACAACCAAGGTAAACATTTTATGCAAGGTGAAACGGGGCTTCTCACAGCAGTTGGACTTCATGCCGGTGAGCTTGTACGGGTAGAGGAGGAAGACTGAGCTGAAACCTGAAAGCACTTCGGACTAGGTTGTTGGGCCAAACACACGTAGCTGTTCGCAACGGGATGATGAAGCATTCACATCGGCTTTACTCTTCCTGGCTGTATCTTGTTTCGGCAATTTTCACATAAAGTTTGAACGAAATCGTGAAGGATTATACGAAGATGATAAAAATGCTCAACTGATAATCCAACACATGAAATGTGGTATTTAACTTGGCAAAAAACACACCTGATGCATTTGCACGGTATCCAACTATATTGGAACAAGAACCATAGGGTGGCTATTTTGGCACTGTGAATAATCTGAAAACAAGGTGGCGGCCAGTTGCTGGAGAAAATGGTGCTAGTAAGATCGCTGAAAGCAAGCAATGAAAGCAAGTATTTCTGCCTGAAAAATTCAGAATCAGAATTGAAACTGAATTGCATCTAAATTTCTACGAAATACTTCAAGTAAACAAAGAAATCCGACACAAAGTTATCTTGTCACCACAGCCAAAAATAACCGACCGGAGCTGCTATCCGCCAATCACACCTGTCGCGACTTGTTGCAAATGAACCAAAATACGAAAATGAGAGACCACTAGCTCAAACTTGTCAAGCCCTACATAGACTTGGTTGCCGACAAAATGTTTTCTCTCTTCGAGTGTCCGGAACAGTGAACATCCTACCAACCTACTTCCTGTTTGCCCCAGCATAAACACTTCTCACTAACCACCTTTATAACAAGCTTTGCCACTTACTTTACTTGATATAATCTGTTTTAGTTAGAGGACGAAATAAAGCGAAACAAACCATAAACCCGTTCCGCGACAATGCGGCTAGAAAAACTGCATCAGTTCGCATGTGAATAGCTTGGATTTACACAAACTGAGTTTACGTATCACCTCATTTCAATGAAGCAGTAAACAGTTAAACAAATACATAAATTAATTTGTTTATTTCGCGACTGTGCGAGACACGGACTAGTATGTTGGTCTGATCGAAATGTACAAGTGTTTCGCAAATTTGTTGTTGATACAGATAAATGGAAAAAAGAACGGTCAGTCAGACCCTTTAGAAGAACAGAGTCAATCACATGTTGTTTTGTTTGCGAAGGTATTGCAATGTAATGCTTTTTGTTAGTCAGATGTTTACATATGCTCGGCACGCAGTGTAGACTACCATAGTGAGGTAGTCGGGAGCGACTTGAGCTTGATTGTTTCGTCATGGAGCAGAACACAATCCAAACGCCAAGCATTCAGACGTATGGGAATACTTCTCCGCAGCATTTGGACGAGACTCTGAGGAGGGGACATATTGGAAAGATTGAAAGGTGGACAGGTTAGTAGATTTGCATGCAGAGAAGACTGCCGTAATTATGTCAGTCTAGCAAGTTTAAAATATTATGAAAAATTATGATACAGGTCATTAATAAGGTGATCATCAGCACACAGTGATTAAACATAGGTGAGGGAAGCATGCATGTTAGCTTATGATATCAAATTCGAGATGGACTTTCATTACAGTTAGTCAGGCTTGAATTCCTATGTATTGCCAGTATGTCCGAAACTATTTCGGGATCTATAACAGAAGCGGTGCTCAAACACTGCTTCGGGTAGGCGCATAGCAGGTCTATATTTTATGGTACCTTGATACGCGCATGCGTATCTGTGACAAATTTAGTAATAGAAACCATCGCTCTAGGTAAGATGACTTATAGGATCTGTGTAATCGTCATCGGGTAGAAGAAGGTGAGTACGCATTTGACCTCCTTCATATGCATCTATGTGGTCATGAAGGTCTTGAGATAGGCATGGTTGACTAATGAGATGATATAACAGGTGTCCAAGGAGTGAAAACGAGGACTCGGTTTACTTTCCATCGTCGACTTTCATGTGGGCATGGAAGCCTCGAGGTCGACGTGGCCGAGTAAGGAAAAATATACAATATTGGTCGGATGAATGAACAATGAACAATGGTTTATCACGTGATAAAAGCAAGTGCTTGACACGTCCCGTAGGATGGTTGGGGTGAATATGATGAAATCAAAATATACACGAGTCATCTACCGAACGTCTGCCTAGATGAATACTTCGATAAATTACATCAATGTAAAATTTAAAAAATTGAGCCTAAGCGTTCGGAAATACACTGGGGTGCCGTGATCGTTGATATACCGCGTGAGGAAAGTAAAATACGGTCGCTCACTTGGGTCCATTTGATACACAAATCCTGTTGAAAGGCATGCTTAGCTTAATCCACCATACAGGAATTTAAGTAACAAAATGCTGGGAGCTAAGAGCAACATCTAATCGTTTCTTGAAAACGTCCACGGTAGGAGAGGATACAACTGAGTCTGGGAGTGTGTTCCAAGGTTTGCAAACCAGAAGGGAAAAGTAATTACGATAACACTCTAGACGGCTATATTGTTCCTTCAGTTTTAAGCCGTTGCCCCTAAGCTGCGTGTTGTGGCTAAGTTTCAGCAAATGGCGGCATACGTGGTTGGGGTCACACAGTACCTGATAAGCTAATATGAGATCGCCGCACAGCCTTCGATAGCGTCCGCTGAAAATTCGCAGCAACTTCAGCCTTCGGTGTTAAGAGTGATAGCGCGGGCCCTTCACATTATTGGTTGCTCTTCTTTGAGGTGCCTCTAACGCCTCTAGGTAGCGCTTCAACCTAAGTTGCCAAGCTTGGATTGCGTATTCAACATGTGGGCCCACGTAGGAATTGTGCATCATCGGGAAGATTGATGGGTCAAGTCTCCCGAATGCCCTACGCAGCATGCCGACGTGCTGGTTTCCTCTTTTCGCTGCTGCCTCAGCCTGTTTGGAACAGTTGAGGTCGATCTGTATGAGCACACCAAGTTCACCTCGCTGGGAGCTGGTCTGCAATCCGTTTGTCCCATATTAATAGGTGTAGTTATGTCTATGGCGTAATTGTACAACACGACATTTATCCAAGTTGAATGGTAGGGCGTTTTGAACTGACCCGTTCGACACTGTGTGAAGATCGCAATGGAGCCGTTCGTCGTCGTCCGGTTCTCTGATCCTTCGCCATATCTTGATATCATCAGTGAAACTTAGGAAATCGGAAGCAATTGATCTTGCCAAATCGTTAATGAACACCAAGGATAGACGAGGTCCAAGAACCGAGCCTTGTGGTACTCCACACGCCACATCGATTCCATCAGACAATGATTCTCGGACTCTCAGCACTAGCCGTCATTCCTGTAAAAAATTGCTAATCCAACTCAGGATTGGGTCGCCAGTGCCGTAGTTCCGAAGCTTCTGAAGGAGAATGCGATGGTCTAAGCGATCAAACGCTTTTGAAAAGTCCAGATAGATGACATCAACTCCTACTCCATCATCAACAGCTTCAGTCCAGCTATTATGTGCAAATAATAGGTTAGTGTTACGCGAAGGCTTTTGACGAAAGCCATGTTGCTCTGAGGCTATTAAGTTGTGGCTTTCCAGATACTGCATCAGCGCATCTGCGATGATTGATTCCATCAATTTGGATAGCACAGGAAGTAGTGTTATTGGACGGTAGTTGGCAGGATCAGTGCGGCTACCTCCTTTATGGACAGAAGTAATGACCCCTTGCTTCCATACTGGTGGAATACTGTTCTAAAAATCGCTGATAAAAAACAGTAATCGTTCTCCTAGATCACTAGCTACCGCCTGCAGAGCCTTTGGTCGGATGTTGTCGAGTCCAGGAGAACTGTGACTACTCAAGGATAACAACTTCTTCAACACAGCATCCACAGTGAAGGTGACGTTGTCCATACCCGACGGTGGAGTATCTGAAATGAGAAGAATGTTTGGGCTCGTTACCTGCTGGGAAGTTTGGGAGTAATAAAGACTTAGGAGATCAGCTGCTTCCATTGCTGATCGCGTGCACCCATCAGCCGTGACTAGTGCTGGAAGCCCCCGCTTCATCTTTCGAAGGCCGTTAACGTGCCTGTACAGGAGTTTGCGGTTCGTGCAGAATTGCTTCATTAACTCCTGCTGATGCGTAACCTTGTCTTCGCGGATCAGTTTCACACAGAAGATATGATATGTCACGTATGCAGTCCAGGTTTCGGCATTCGAGTAGTCCTGGTGATCTCGCCATACCAAATCCCTCCGGGACATACATTTACGTGTTCTGCTCCTTAGAAATGACTTATGCTTGTTTTGGGGTTGGAAAGACTTCTGTTTTGATGCGTGCGCAACCAGTGTACTAAGCTTTATTGTAAAAGTTTCCCAGGCAACATCTTGGGGGAATGCGGTTAAGAAGGTCCAAGATGTATCCTTAACAAGCTTAGATAACACATGGTATTGCGTGAGAGTATGCACCTTATCATCCTCCTTTTCAGGACACTCCGCATGGCATATATAGTCAAATAAAAAAGTAACAACATCACTACGACTTAGTGGTGTGCTTGTAACTATCCCGTCAACCATGAGTTCTTCGTTAGTTAGCACAAGATCCAGTATGGACGGCCTGTTGGCAGTTCGAAATCTGGTGGGAGAGGTTACGTGGTTGTACAGAGGGTGGCTAGCAATTAGCTCTTGCAAGCAGGCTCTAAACTGCGTACTGTCGGTAGCCGGCGTTTCTATGTCGTGCACGTTAAAGTTTCCAGCGATAAAAATGTGGGTGTTGGACTTGATAAAAGAAAACTGAAAGACGTGGTTCAGTTTGGCATCCATTTCTGACGTTGAGTTTGGTGGGCGATAAATCACAGTTAGTAGACATCTGTCCTTTTTTCGCAACCATAGGCGGCACCAAAGCGAATCAGCAGCCCGGATTTCCGGGTGATCGATAACTTCACATCGGAGGTTTGTATCATAGTAAAGAAGCACACCGCCACCCCGTCCGATTCAGTCGGTCCGAAGTAGCGACATACCGGGTAAATTGGTCTCAGAATCGGTTTTCTCAGGGTTTAGCCTTGTCTGTGTAATCATGACGATGCGCCCAGTGGTGAGGCATGGAGTTCTCTAAATTCGGCCAACTTACTTAGAACTCATTGGGCCTTTGTGTACATGCAAGATAGAGCATTTGTTGTTAGGAGTGCGTTGATGGATGTCAACTTTGTGTTAGTTTTTAAGCCGGCCGTTAGGTGGCCGTCCATTAATCCTTTTTTGGTTTATGTATTTCAGTCATGTTGCATGGCATTATTGAGCGTTCCTGAATAGACGTTTTACTCCTGCTGTGCCCCGTCCTGTTGTGTGCTGTGGGTGTTTTTTGTCGGTCTTTCCGCAGGACTGTGCACATAAAGAATTTGTTGCGTTTGCAAGTTCCATCGAATTGGTTCCGACTTTTGGCCGTTCATCTGCTGCCTTTAGCCGTATCTCTGTTGGTAATCTAGCTCGAAACTTTAACCAGCTATCCAACAGAACTTGCGTCATTCCCTCAGAGTGTAGTATTACTTTTATTAGTCTTTGACCGCAGCCCTTGTAGTTAGGTGATGACGGAACTCTTGTCAGTGATTTGGCAATAACTGTCAACAGAGAGTGCTTCGCGGATGTAGCACCTCTGCTCTCGGTCATGTGTTTGCGCATCGTGATCAGAAGAATGCATAATCCTTGGAACACCATGAACAAATATTGTTTTCTTGCTATCCCTATTAGGAAAGCCGCGTTGCTCAACTGCTTCTTTCTTGGGCGATCTTTCCAAGGTAGGTCTCGTAATACGCGCACTCCGCTCGGTGAGTTGCAAGGGCGAACCTCTGAGAGCAGGATAGCTTCTGTCTCAACTGCTGAGTCTAGTGTTCCTCGAAGAATTCGAGGTTCACCAGAGTGCGCTGAGGTCGGGTGACGCGCTAATCGTTGCAACATTGCAGGCCCAACCCGAATAACAATCGCTTCGCAGATGGAACTCCAATGGTTGCGCTCGTCTTGCAACTTGCCTTTTATTGTGCCAGATTTGGATTCGAAAACAATGGTGCACACGGGAGTTAAAGCAGCGTGCTTTTGTCCAGCGAGTGTTGGCTTTCTACCTTTTACCGGCAATTCGGGTTGTTTAGAAGGCACCACTGGAGTTGACGGTGAAAGCTGCTTTGTGCCACGCGTGCTCGGTACTGAAGATGGACCTATGTGTGTCGCTCCCGGTGTGTTTGTCGAGGCAGTCGATGCGTACGTTACCTGCTTGTTATCTGCACCGGATTGCCTTCGGCTCTGAGCTGTCGGTGTCATGGCTGAATCTCCAAGTGAAGCATCTATGGTTGGAGAAGTGGAAGCAGGCATGTTTGAGGCTTGTCCACTTATGGGAGTGAGGTGACCCAGTGGATTTAGAGTCACAGACGCTGCAGTACGGTTGGAGCGTCTAGCTCTCTTCTTCGGATTAGATTCGGAGCTTACTTTGGCTGGGTGAGGTGTTATCGTGGCCATATTTACCTCCGTGGGATCGAGCTTAGTATTTACAAAATACGCGATTATCTCAGTCATCCTATCGCACTTTTTCATGAGCAAAGATAAACAGTTGACAATTGGAATGACTTGACATGATGGGCAAAACCAAATTGTGTCAGCAACTTGGTTTGTCTGTCTCACTTCTTGGACGGATTTGCCTACACATTGCGGACAGTACGATCTAATGCAGCTAGAACAGGTAACACTGATCTTAAGGACTTCACTGCAATTGTCTGCGCAACATAGGTGACGTTGAACCATTGGAATGCTAGTCGTCCTCTTATTGTTTACAGCAAGGCCTATCTAAGCGCTCACCTTGATGAGTGTTCTTTGCGCTACGGGTGACGCAAGAATAGGTCAGAACACGCACACGAATTGAGAGTTGTTCAACCGCACCAAGGTCATGCGGTAGTGGCAGATGGAGGTCGTAACCCGCAGACTGTTGCGTTCAGCGATCAATCGACTCGCAGTTGAACACATACACCCACACAAAGCGGCAGCGTGTGTTACTCGGCCTGCCTTAAGCGACGATGCAGGTGGAGCGCTGATAAGCGTCCCTAGAGCTGTTCACTTGATGAGCGGAGCAAAAAGGCTGTAACTTAGTTACGCTGCAACTTGCATGTATGGTTGCTGCGTAGTTTGGGAGCCCTCAGCTTCTTCTTCCGATGGAGACCAAAATCTTTTCCGAAAAACCGGTTTGATGTAGTTACGCAAGTGGAATTCGGCAAAGAATATGCCGAAAACTAGGAAGTGGAGCAAAAGTAAAATCCACACAGGTTAGATCTAAGAGTAGGGAAGCACTGCGTAGAGCTCCTTGAACTGGTTCGAACGACCGCACAAAAATATTATGTGGGGAGTATTAGAGTGGCCACAGAAGACAAAGTGAGAGCCGAGTTAAAGTGCGGCTGCACGGGAACTTGACAGTCAATTGAAGAAGACGACTCGGTCTAACGCTCCTTTTTAGACACCATATTGAGATGGAGGCCTTAAGGTTGGTATGGCCGGGTTAGGATAGTGAGACATGTTTGAATATTAAGCAGGAAAATTTGGTCTTTTTTGTTTTTTACCTTCTGCGATTTCAATGAAGTATCCAAGTGTACCAATGGGAGGTATCACTGACATGCATTATATGCCCTTTGCTCCTTTCTGAACACCTGTCTCAGTGCTATTCAGCTTGCAAAGTTTCATAGATATTGGGACAGTGAGAAATGTATCTAGCTGTACACGAAACATGTGAGGAGATGTGCATGAGCTAATAGATAGTGGGGGACGATTTCAGATCAATGCATAGCTAATGAGGAAAACGTTTGCTCGCATGTTGGCGCGTGACTTTGCAATCATAAATATGCATTTATATTACGGATAAGTTTTAGTGTTTTGTTATTGGGGAGAGTATCCAGATGTATGAATGCGTCCATTAATTACAACAAAAGCGGCGATATGTTTCGCTTTATTCTACGCAGCCATTTTGGGTCTAACGTCAGCCATTTACAGCGTTCCGAGTAAGTTAACCGCTTAGTACGCCCCTAGATCTGCATTCTAAAAGCAGCAGAACGCGCTCCAGTGTCGCTGTATCAAGCTGTCTCGTATTACCGAATACCATACAGCAGTACTCTAACATTGGGTGTGTGCATTTCTTGTAAAATGTAAGTTTAACATTTCTTGTTAAAAAGTTTGAGTAAAGGTGAATTTTTTCCTGACTTTAGCGACAGTGTACTGCATGTGTTCGGAGAAGCTCAGGCTGCTGGTTTAGTGAAGCCCTCATTTGGCTACCATATGCTAGGGGTTTACCGAAGAAGGTTAGCGTTTGGACATTTGTATCACATTTGTATGAGATGCACTACACATTTCGACGGAGTAATTCCTTTTTGATGTACAACACCCTACTTCAAGTGCATTTAGGTCAGTTTGTGTGTTTCGAAACACGGACTCTTGATTCCTGGGATCAAATGTATGCGCAACTATTTTGTCGTCTGCAAACATGTAGGGCTTACCATACACAACAACTACAAAAGTGTCATTTATGTATATCAAGAAGAGAAATGGTCCCAGAACGATGCTTTGAATGACGCCACTTGTCACAGGGGTACGATCTGATGCTTGATTTCCTATCTTGACTGTTTAGTTTCTGTCGGTTCGGTATGAGGAGAACGAAGAAAGTAGTAGGTCAGCAATGTCATACGCTGCTATAGTGGTCAAAAGCCTTTCATAGGACACTTGATCAAAAGCCTTTTGTATGTCAAGGAATATGACAACATAAGCATTACCACCGTCGACTGAGCTTGTGATCTGGTTTAAGAAGTGTAGTTGGCAACACCTACAAGTACGCTGCTTAATAAACCCATGCTTTGATTGGCTGATTAGGTTCCTTGATATTAGAAACCGGGAAGTCGTAAGCTTTTTAATCCTCTCCATAGTTTTAAGAAGTATGGAAGTATGACTATTTGGGCAGTAATTTGCAACATCCCGCTTTGAGCCTTTTATGTGTTGGTACAACATCCGCGAGTTTCCAGTGATACGGAACAGTGCTTGCTTTTCATTGACAAGGTAAATATGTTCTGCAAAAGAACAGAGCTATCCGGACCTTCGTATTTCAGTAAAGCTGAAGTAATGCTGTCAGAACAACGGTTAAAACACGGCTTCAAAACGCTATGGGATAGTCTACTGTCCACTACGTACCGAATGTAAGCAGTTTTGACGATATGGTGCGTTGGTCATTTAGATGCCAGTTGAAGGACGAACGAAAATGCTCCTTGAAAAGATTGCCAATGACTACAAGATCATCCGTTGACGAGGAGGTAGAGATTGCAATTGACGTGATACAATCTTTTCTGCATCTTCATCTTCTCCTGCGAAACTGCATAAGCTCCTTCGACTTACTTGAGTCTACAAGAGCTCGATATTATTCATGACATCAGCTCTCAGCCCGACCAGATTCTAACTTGCAGAAAACATCATGGACTTGGTGTAGTATGGTGAAGCCACAAGATTTTTCGAAAGCTGCTGGGCAGTTTGCCGGTTTTTCGTTTAGCAGGGCTGGCGCGATCGTCCGCAGTAATTTGGGGCGTTTGTTTAGTAAAAGTGGAGGGATAGTGTCTGAGAATTGGTTTACATTATCATAAACGGTTTCAACGGCAACATCTGAGTCACATGTGAGGAACAATCTATGCCATTTCGTTGCGCTTATTAACGTTATGAGCGCGTCACAGTTGATGAACGGTATCAATATTCTCCGCCTCCGATGCTTGTGTGGGCATAGTGCAGTTGAATAATCTTGCATTATGATCACTGCCAGAATGTTTGTCTAGAACCTTGGCATTACCATCGAGAATGCCCAAAGTAAAAAGAGATCTAGAATGTTATTCTTTCTTGTTGGCGACCTAACGTGCTGTGACCAGCCTTGCAAACAAAAAGTCGATAGAAACTCAAACAACCTAGGTGGAGATGTATACGTGTGCCACGATATTTCTGGCATATTGAAGTCCCCTCCGATTAGTTTGCACTTAACCGAATGGTCTGTTATGCAAATGAATATATCCGCGAGAAACCTGATTTCCGTTTTGTTAATATGAGGGGGATTGTGGATGCACTCGATGAGGAAGCTGCGCTGATTTATCGCGGCCGTGATCAAAACAGAGTCACCGAAGTCGTTAAACATCGGTTCCATCAAACGTGAAGTAAGTATTGTTTCCTCGATTTATATCACGCAACCTGCTCCCCGGCTGTTGCATCAGTTGTTAGTGAAGCTAATATATCTGGGGATATGGTAATGTGGTTCTGGTGTCTGATCATTAAGTCACATTTCAGTAACTCGAAAAATTTGTAGGTTTAAAAGGTATGTAGCAAGGCGATAATGCATTTTATTGTTTAGAGAGCGAGCATTAAGAAGAAGAATGTCTATAGCCCCTTGGATTATCGGTACGCCTATCAGCTGACGGAATATGGATAGTACAAGGGAATTTGAGGCGGAGAAGGTACCCATATTGGTGGGAGCATCCTGTAACGATCTATTGTTTTCGCAGAAAAGCAAGCTGGGTGAATAAGATGAAGGAGGGAATGCATGGTGTTTTTGTGCAACAGAAGTTCTCCTATCGGCGGCAGAGCTGCCGCCTAGTAACCCAAAATAATTGTGTGGCTTTAGAGGTTGCGATGGATGGGAGTTCGTAGAATTCGAAAACAGATGACCCGGAGAACGTTTATACATTTTATGCAGATAGAGCGATATGCTCAACATATTGTGGAGGATCAAGGTACCGGTAGGGTATTGTGATAGCAGTAGGCGCGAAAGTTTGCTGGGGAGTGACCTTCAATTGAGTGAGACCTCCCTTTTGTCTGCAGCCTGTATTACACGCGTGGTCATTGTGGATATGGCTGTATCACGGGGCCTTAGAAATATGGTTTCCTATTGGCTCAAGTGATTTCCGAGAATCAGGGCATTCTACTATAGCAGTCCTTGTAGTCGATTTAGTAGCTTGAATGAACTCATTATATTTATATTTACAAAATGTGGTGATCATAAGTTTTTCTAATGCATAGTTACTATAATTTGATCGCACATAATTCTTTTGAAACCATCAAACTTGATTGCTGGTGTGCTGTTTGAATGGTCCATATCGATGTCCAGTAGGTGGGAGAACGAGAGTGAGGAGTCAAGGCTATGCGCTGGAACCTGGGCGGATGGTTCCTTCAACATGGAATATTTAGCGCATTTACGTGAAGCACATGGTGCGCCGCTGCTGACAAAGGTCTTGTAAATATTATTTTGACTTCTTTTAGTAAATTTCTTGTTTTGCGGAGAAGGAGAAGCTGACTTAGTCACATTGTTAGACCTTTCTGCACTGAGCGTAGTGGTTTCAGCCAATGCTTTAGTCGGACTATTTGCCGAACTGATGTTGAGAGGAGCTGCTCCGTCTCCTTTGGCTGGACTCCCCGTACCGCTAATTGACTCAAACAGAATGTCGGCATTCGTGGTAATAGCTATGTAGGAACCATCAGCATGAGGGCCTTACAGTATTGGCAGTGGTTGGTTGCGCCAGACTTCTCTTTGCAGGGGCTTTTTTCAATCGATACCCTATGTGTTTTAAAGATAGTGTTTGCTGTTATCTGCGCGCCTTATTTGATGAACTCTTTTACCGTCAATGCTTTGCGAAATTGGATGAGTACGGGACAGCTTTTAGGCTGGACCTACTTACGGAGCCTAGTAAATCCGTACTGAGCGTCTACCATATTACCTGCTTTAAGCAGGAAGTTTTGCAATGTTTCTACTGGTATTTTATCGGGCAAATTAACAGCCACTGCGTTTTTCGCACATCGTGTACTAGTACACATTTCTTCTGCAACAGCATGGAAGAAGTTATCGGCGGATTTTAAATAATCTCTATTTGGGCTTGCCGTCATCTGCAGTAGAACAGTGAGAGCTTCCAGCATTTGGAGTGCTTTCGCCAAGTGATCGCAAAATGCCAGTTTTAGTTTAAATCCTCCCAACTCCTCTTGGATACATTTGAGCTTAGAGATGCATCGTTTAGTGCATCAACCGGCTTTCCCGATTGACTTAGCAGTTCAGGTGGTTTAGTAGCTTTTGGCAACTTAGGGGATTTTAGGGCAACTGAAGTTCCTTAGAAGAACTTATAAAGGCATGCGCGTCTAACGGCACTATGGTGACGGTTATGGTAACCGGAGGAGCACAGGAAAAATACTAGAGAACCACTCTACAGTGCTAAATTTATGCCCCAAACATGTACAGAATACGAATGTACAGACTGGCCGCTTTGTGTTTCCACTGTCAGTCAGAGTGGTAATTTCGACTATTTTATTTTATTCTCTCAAACCACCTGAGCTACAACTCTACTCTTATAATTTGTACGTCCACAATCCGTTCTCATTTTATACACAGTAATCAGATGATTCACTTATCCTTTGATGATTTGAATTTTAATTTTCACTCAAATCATCTTACAGGACTTTTCAAGCACCTGCGTTTTTGCCCGTAATAAATCATGTTTCGTTGTTCAAACGCATAACTTCTCCAAAAAGTAGCTTAAATGTCTAACCTACCTGCCCCCGTCATTTCCTCCGATGGAACAATTCGGTGACATTTGATAAGGGATGAAGTTAAAGCCTGCATTCTTCAACACTTATAGGGCTATGCATACAACTATAGAGAAGCAGGCAGTAATCCATCAATCATAGCATGCCGCTCGTTGCAGCCACTACAATGTGACACACGGTAGGTCCCGGTCGTTTTACTGCCGCACAGTCACGTCCAAGGTGTCAGCATCCTTCTAAATATTTCGCACTCACAATCTCTATAGCATATTTCAGATTTGCCATTGTAAATACACGATTGCTATTATTCTCCCTTAATCTCATTGAAATGTTCATGGTACTGAAGACACATTAAGCTGTTAACATCGCTGAAACATGCTGCAAACATGCTATTTGTAATTTCCAGTAGAATGTTGTGGGATATCAACTGTTCCAGAAGGAAGATTCGCACTAATGTGGTGGTAATTGTTCCGTTTACCTGCATTACGGCATAACAGTAATCTAAATGAAATAATCCGCCTTCAGTGACTTTGAAGACTCACAATGATTGGCAATGGCGGCCAATGATGTACAGGGCTGTATTTATAGACCCACTGTTGCCACACTTCATAAAGGTCAACAGTTCTTATCTACCATTAATGTGGCTTCCAGCGCAAAATACAACTACAGTTCCTTAAGTGGTGATTTTAATCGAGAAAATACACATTGCATTTTGCATTTGCTTACGATCAAGCGTGCCAGTAGCAATGGTTGAACATAATACCTTAAACAGCTACGAGAATATGCCTTTTGAGCTCCTTCTTATCGTGTGTATTCCACAAGTTTACGCACCAATGAATGACACACTGTAAAGTTGAGAACATAATAGATGTATTGTAACATGAATATTTGATTACCCAAGAGTCTGGAGCAAAATATTTTACAGTGTCCAAGTACGTCTTACTAGTTGCATTGCACTTGCCAAACTGCTTATGCCGCGTAATAGGTTCGGTTCTTCTCCACAACTGATTCAGACGTAGCCGAAAGTGAATTCACGAAAAACATTATCACAAATATTGGCATTCTAGCGCTCATGGTCGGTACAAACCTTACTGCAAAGTCGCTTTCAAACCAAAGACCGGAGATCAATGCATCGTTAAAGCAGAGACAATGCTCAGTAATATAAATATGTGGGACCTTACTGAAGCTTGAGCACCTAACTCGACCGTCTAGTATTGTAAAGGAAACCGAGGTATCAGAAAGCTGAAACAGTTTACATGTTGATGTAATCACTCAACGAAAAGACCTAGAAAGACAGCATGACACACAAAAATTATTATTGGACTACGGTACGGCAACAGTTCATGTAGGTCGGAATTCTCAATGCTTGAAATCCTATTTTGTGGTTTCATACAATATTGCATCATTTTCGTTCTGTCCTCTGCTCCAAAGAAGAACGGATCGTGTCATCTCTAACATTTCTGTGAGGGACTTATATCCTTATCCATAAAACCAATTTTACTCCTGGGATATGATGGCATTTCATCTGCAGTCATAAGGCTTAGTAGAGGAAATGGGCTTTATCTCGTGCTTAACATTTGTGTATGGTCATTACTCACTGACTGCTTCCAGTCTTATCGAGCAAAACATAGTTATTCTACCGAATCACAAAGGCAGTCCATGTGATCTGATGTTTAAATACAGAAAGAATACCGTACCTCTGCTACCGCTAATTCACCAGCGTTACGTAACGGTACAGTTAAACCTTAAATAATGTTTTAATTTATGCTTGGTTTTGCCGCATGTCTGTGTAGTGTTCACTCCCTTTTGGTGTCTTCAATGATCCATAGACCTTGCCACAATCCATGGACTCCCCCAAGCAACCTAAAATGTACGTTTGCATTTTACCAGTTTCCTTGTTTGAATAACTTGGCACTAATCGTGATTTCTCAATGCCTAAATTATCAATCAGGCTTCACTTATTTGTAAAACACATTGTAGGCGCCGTTCCTTCAAATAATGACCTTGGTGCTAAGTTCCCTCACGGAAGTTACATAAGATCAGTACAACTTGCACTGTGTATGAAGTTCGGTTAGGAAGCCTGTCGCACTCCCATAAACAGTAACTATGTTAGGCGATGAAGTTCATTATTTGACTTAGTTCAAAGAACTACGAAGGACTCACCATATCGCATGCGAACATCAGTCGATCCGCGTTCAATGATCAAGTGCAACTGGTTCGTGTCTAACTGGCTGCTTTGCTATTTCCTTGGGCTCAAATATACCCTATGATAGGACCCTTCCATCAGATACTCGTTCTGAAATTGTTACTGGGATGCACATATATCACCAATGGTCTTTCCTATCGCGACGATACCGTAGGTTAACTCGATGCAATGGTCCGCGTACCTCCATGATCCGAGTGCCTTCGGAACAACTGATTGCAGGCAAGTCCGTGGTTAGAAATTGGTTTTTGGTAGGAGTTCGACTGACCTATTTTTTGAGGCTTATCCACGAGAAACAATATATCAAGGGTATAATGCTCACAGCTCGATTACTGTCATAAAAGAGTCTAGTATTACGTCCGACGGCAGGAGATCACCACCCAGTGCTTGAACATTTGCTGCCACCCTACTCATTCGGGTGCCAACCCCCTAATACGCCGTGATTACAGACGCATAAAATATAACATTTGAAAATGTGTCTGAATTGTTGTGAATGTTCAAAGGTTATGTATGACAGGCACCAACCAGTTCCCTAGGAGACACAGCAGTTGTATAAGTGAGCTGGATGTGCATCCCGCTGCCTTGTTGACAGGCCTCCAATTGGAGTCCAACAAGACAACCTCCATGTACTCTACCGCTCTGTGTGTCAGATTGTCGTTTCAAAGTCTAAATGTAAGGAACTTTGAGAACAGTCCACAGTCGGAATGGGCAACTGGAGAAAATCATCTACGCACATGATACCATCACCAGTAAGCTTTCCTGACTTTACCATTCCCTTCAATTTAGCCAATCCTTTTTTATTTGTTTGCCAGGAACAGCCCATTACTTGATCGGTTTAATCGAATTCGGATCATATTTCAAACCCAAAGCGTGGTCGTACCACCAACAAAATGTAGGATCGGTCGACAATTGTCGCTACTTACGACTGCATTCCTTTTGGGTTGATTTGTGTCATGTCCCCAAAATTCACTCCGATGCGAATCGCTGTCCACAACGAGATCGCGGGTCGCAAGCCTCTCACACAACGAGTGTCAGTGCCTTTATCACCTTTAACAGATGAAAAGTAGCATTCTGATTAGCACTTAGTATTGCTACTTTGGCAAATGCTGTGTCCTAGTCCAAGCTGGAATCCATTTAACCTTTGATCAAGGTTTTTTACAGATGCAATTTGGGGGTTTGTACGGGTGATTAATGATCTGTTCACAAACTTACAACTCTGTGCCAAGGAAATCCACGGCACATTCCATTGACAAACTGCATGCTGATTAATGAGATGGAGCTTAAGTGTCAACAAACCGCTCCATGACATTTTACAAGAGACTATTGCAAAATGGAAGAAAGCGATTTGCTTTATAAGTCTAAAAGCTTAATTAGCTACACGCTTCACTATCATTTAGCAAATCAGCGTACATCTGAATGATGATGCGTAAATGAGTCCAACTATTCGCAACAGGAAACAAATGGAAACATCATCATTCCAAACATAAAGCTTTCTCGATGTAGATACGTCCCCGTTAAGGTGAATCACACTAAGTACGTTAAATCCATGACACCTATTGCATCCAAAGAAGACGACTATTTACAAATTAAAAGGTACGGTATTTGAGTTAACAAGCTAATACTGCCCACAAACCCTACTTTTTGTCATGTAGATACGCCGGATTCGACGTGCCCTCCATCGCTACCAAGTATGGTACTTATGAATGCGTAGCAATTAGCCGGAGATAACACCTCGAAGAACTTTTCCATTGCAGTCCCAAAATCTAATGGCTACTCTGAATACAGCGACTGTATCTGTATCATTGTTTGGAATTATTATTTAATACGCGCCGAGGGTCACGTAGATGAAAACAGGAGGCATAGTTACAAGTCATTCGACGTGGGATGAAGGATGGTCGTGATACATGCGTGAGATAAACTGTTGTGCTGCTTTGGAATATGTGTGAATGCGTATACGAAACAAAATTCGAAGCACAGTAAAGTATATGAATTTGCTTAATCTTTTTATGGATCTTTAAGAGAGTAGAAGGAAATCCCAAGGTGTACTTATAGACTGTTCCATGCAATTGGAGGGTGGACACAACGACCGCACAATAGAACAGTGTATTCGAGTTCACTGTTAACCGTACGCGAGCATTCTATGTAGATGCAGACCAACAGCATTCGTGAATATGTGTACAACATTGGGCATCAAACAACTGTCAGAAGCACACATGTTACAATGAGGATAAATCAACCTCGTGCTAATGAGTATTCGGACTACAGTTATAGAACACTCGCGCTAGTTTCAAATGGATATTGCTTCGCTCATTTATGGTTTCTAGCGCTAAAGATGGTGAAGGCGGTACTGTACCAAAACACAACGACATTTATCAGATAGTAGTAATAGTAGTAGTAGTAGTCGTCGTCGTAGTAGTAGTAGTAGTAGTAGTAGTAGTACTGACAGTAGAAAACTTATCGGAACAAGTAAAATAATTTCATGGAAACAAACGCACGAATGATAACACAACCTTCATTTAGCTTGTTAGTAAAGTGAATCAGTCTGCTAAAAGGGAAACATAAAAGCGGATTTATCTTTCCAAAGGCTGTCCGGAAGAGGTTCAAGAAGGCACACGAGCCCATCACTACTGATTTCAATAATGCGTTCAAAAGCGTGGGACAGTGAATGTAAACTTGCACCTGCTATAGTCAAAGATAAATCTACTTCCGTTTAACACGGACAAATGCAAAACCGTGCATGTCCTTCATAAACACACGAAAGTATATAAGCTTGGAGACAATATTCTGAAAACCGCCTCACATGAGTGAGACCTTGGGATTGTGATCCAAGACGACGTCGGCTGTTTGTCGCAGTCCTTGAAGGCGTCTTAAACCGCGAAGCAACATGTTGGTCCATTACGGAGGGCATTCGATATGTTCCATCCCTCTATCTTATCTCAAATGATCAAAGCGTATGTGAGGCCCCATGGAGAGTACGCGATCCAGGATTGGTAACCCTGGTTAATACGCGATCTGGTGGCACTAGAGAGCGCACAGCTACGGGCAACAAAAGATGTGAGTTGGTTGTCCCACCTGCAATAACATAGGCGACTGAAAGCCATTAGAGTGTGCAGCGGAAGATAGAGCTGTCTACGGAATGACCTCATCCAGGCTTTTCAGTTTTACAAACCACGGTCACGCTTGTTGCCACTTGCTGAAGCTAGGCTGCAACACGGAATTAAGCAGTTATAAATTGAAACTTGCCACCTAATGCTGTCGGCTTGAGTGCCGCCGGAATTATTTTTCCTTTCGAGTGTGTCAGCCGTGGAACGCTGTCTCGATTTTTGTCATTTCCGCACCCACGCTACCCAATTTTAAAAAGGACTGGAGGATTATTAACATCATTTACATTACTTGATCTGATTTCTATTCATGGAGTGACGACAAGACACAGACAAACATTGTGCTCACCAACCCCACGAAAACGAGGTAGACGGATATACCTATGTGTTAATATGGATGACTTGGTGAGTCCACAAATGTGATTTCACTTTTGTGTAACTTTATTGGACAAAAGTTATTCCCACAAACCATCCGACGGGACTATCAAGACTTAGCATTTTTATCAGCATTATATCATTTTTCCATTATTCTACTATAAGTGATTAACTTGACTTCGTCTAGTTGCTGAAAAAGTTGTCCAAAGAATTGTACAATCCCAAGCAGACAATTTAATTGAGTACGATTTGCCCGTTCCCCCTCAATACACGATCTCATTTCGGGCACTTAATGTAGCTTTGTACGGCAAATCGCCGGCTGTAAGCTCTCCGGAACGATGTCAATCAGTTACCAGTAGCTCAGCTGGTGTGCCTCTTTTGTCTCATATTCCCACCTAGTACGGCACAGTAGCTGATGTACTTCTCATTTCTAGGTAACCTATATGATGATGAATGTTGATACCATGATGTACAAATGCATGTAAGAATGCATGTTAGTATGGATTCAGATATTGAGTGTGCTGTGGAAATATCAGTCCACGGGTGAGAAATAGAACTGCAAAAAGATTGCACTGGAAGCCCGTCATTTTCAAAGTTATGCAATGTTCTCAAACACTCACATTAAGCATGTTGCTCTGTGAAAGTGTATGACATGCAGAGAGATGTGTGTCGCAGCAGCTCTGTTCGTGCAGCTTCCCACAATGAACGATGCTTGACTACGTAAGTGAGGGGACCATGTGGAGGAATCGATCATCTTCGTGTTGTTCCAACTTGCATATTGCATCCACTAGACATACGGGCAAAGTTTTCGATGGAATGTATAAGTTGGCGAATTTAGGTAATTTGTCATGATAAAAATGGCTTTACTATGGTAAGTAGATGAAAAAACAGTAAGTGGCGATCATACCGTGACGGACAAAGTGCCTGAATGAACTTAAGGTAACTGGCGGAGGGCCAACATCTGGGAACCTTTCATGAATTTACAGTCGGTATAAAACACAGAGTGGCGTGGGCATCGGAGATTGTCCACAAGATTCCGTTAGTATGTGTCTATAGGCCACTTACTGCCCCATGGCATCTGATTAGAAGAATCTCATGATGCACCGTCAGCAGATAATGTCAGCAGAGATCCAGAACCCGGCAAGCAGGCGTGCCATGGTATGGAATTTATGGACTTACCGACACAGATTCTTTGAGGATCAATCAGCAGAAACTCTGAATACAAACCGTACAGGATAGTTGGTCAAGTGTGGAATGTGTGAGATTGATATATTTTCCGGAATATGGAATATTACAATAATTTTCTGGTCCCAGACATTTATAACACATCAATTATCGGAAATGTGTCTGGTGGGCAATTATTTGTTCAATTCCTTCTCTCAGCGGGCACTTTACACTGAATGACTGTGCAACCGAAAAGCGCTCCAAAAAGTAAATGTAGAAGTTTACCGGGACACAATCTGCGTTCGACATTCGCTGTGGGCACATGACATTAAAGCTTGACAGTGCAAAACCAGCATGATAAATGTGGTTTTGGGACGATGTGCCTAATTCCTGCCCCGTCGATCAAGATAGTTGGTTAATTAGACAAATGTAATGAAAGTGGACGATCCGAACATTAGCACAAATAATTGAGGTGTTAAAGTATGGAAAAATTGGGAAACGTGGTGCACGCATAAAATAGGTCAGTACATGTGAGTTAAGAAGTTGAGGGTGAGAACTCATGGCGTTCGACGCGCAACAGGGTTTGCAAGCTCAATGCTGTTAGAAAAGCCTACCGCAGTTGAGCGATAACCTAAACATACAATAACATTGCGTCATCAATCCAACGCAGAGTGTGAAGCTAACACCGATAAACATGTCTTTTCGATTCAACTAATGAATTATCACCTGAGTTGAGCTTGCAACTGCGAACATACTTCTGAAAGAAAAGTGGAAAGCGTGGACAAAGTTTCGATCCACCAGTGAAAATTCTAAAAAGCAAAATAGTTTAGGATTTTAAAACAAGATCGGAAGATTGAATAAAGCCACGAATATAAGCATGCTCATACTTATCGCTGAATTCGACATTCGCTCCGATCAATATCGTGTACGTCGTCTAGTAATCACAAATGAAGAACAACTGTAAGCGAGGGCATGACGGTGTAAGAATATTAGTTCACTGTGCGCTGCCTACGAATACCGTAACTTCATTATAACGGAAAGAAAGAAATTCCAGAAAGGTGAAGTAGCTTGTTGAATAACGTTACACTGGAAACATTGACAGAGAGAAGCATGTTTAATGCCAATTAAATTTTGAATAACTTGTGCACTATGTTTCTGAAGGCCAACACTACACCAGTTAACTATAAGCGTTACGTGGGAAAAGTCTCATTCGTACAATAACTAAAATCAAGTGAGTAACTGATAAAACAATAGGAACACGTGTCTCGATGACTTACAAGTAGCAGGACGGTTTCCTAACGAATCCGCACCGGCGCGGACTGCATGAGCCAAGTGGGGGTCCCAAACGTGACGATACTGTTGGGAGAGGAAGGAAGGTCCAAAAAGCGTGACTGATAAAGTTTTATCAGATGAGCAGTAGAAAGGCGGCAGAAAGAAATTTATTGACCAGTTGTAATCATACATATAGGAGTAAATGAGACGATGGGAATTAATTCAAAATAAATTGAATGCTAAACGCTGATAAAACATACCTCCAAAAATTACTATCATAAAAGTACGGCAGAAATCAAATGACCAGTAAACACACTCGGAGAATGCTCAACATAGAAAGTAAAGTGAGATTGTAGAACAAGAGGGAGGAAGAAAAGGTGCCGGAAAATGCAAGTGTAGCATAGCAAAACCTGAGTAAAGAAAGCAGCTGCTGTTGGATTGTAATTTTCGTTTTCAGAGGTCTTAGAAAATGCTTATTTTACAGTCAGCAAACAGCTATGATGCGTGTGTCAGGTAACGGTGAGCGAAACTGGAAAACGGGTGAGAAAACGGCAACTGCCAATCTGGACACGAGACCAGAGAATAATAAAGTCATGCTCATCTAGGTCATGGTTAGTAATGGATGCATTCATGCAAAATTACACACTGTTTCTGGAATTTATAGTGTTGTAACTTGTATAGCAGAAGAAAGCGCAACATCAAGATGGGACGAAGTGGAAGACACAATGTTCCTTTTCAAGATGCGTGAACCCGCCGATCTATCTTTCAACATACGATAGACGATAATCAAATATTTTCCAGAAGTCTTCTCATGCGGTGCCTCAGAAATAGCTTCTAGAATAGACATTTCGCTGGCTTTATGTTCACCCGTTTCCGCCAGTGTAACGCAGCACTGTGTTTTGCTTGAAAATTTCGAGGATACAATACAAAAGCTTTCTCACTATCCCAAAAATCATGTGGAAACAAAACATGGGGCAATCTGAAATTATGGAAAATATAATGCATATGTAGACATGTATATCATTTACAATCACATTGGCCTCCTCATCCCAAGTATCGTCACCCATGGCTCTCAAGGTCAGTCCTAAGAGTTCTGAATGCCAGCAACATGTCCGAGGTAGAATGCAAATTTAAACTTCTAGCAAAACAAACCCGAAGCGGTTTTCCCCGCTAATATTCCAATTTTCTAGAGAAGAAACTGCAGTTGGATTGGTGATTCTTCGACTCGCTATAGCCCAACGTACATCAAAGATGTGAGATGCAAGATCTTTTATTGTATCTTTTCTTGTGTTTGCTAAAATCAGAAATATCTTGCAGTCCGGAAGCGGAAATAAAGACGGGAAGCCAATCACACTTATTGAAGTGCCAGTTCTATTGACTTAGATTTCGACAAAACACACACAAAGGTGGCGAACTCGAGTGTCTGTGCTGTTGATCCTATCACAATGTTGAGGAGTGAAAGAGATACCATAAAATCTCCAACCCATGTGCTCACTGTACTGAATGTTCCATACATGAGATCTACACCAGGCTCCCAAAAGGAGAAACTAACATACGCAAAGAGCCCGAATGTCAGAACATTGCCTGCAGCACAAAACAAGGCACATATTTAGGTGTGCAACGGACGGCTACAAACACATAGCTGTCACCGGCCGATAATTCTGTCAATAGAACGACCGATGCCTGCAAAGGATCTGAAAATCTACCATCATAAGCTCATACAATCTTTCTTCCGATAAACGTTATCGCGGCCGAATCACATCCCGGAGTTGATTAAAGTTAGAAAAAATATCTCGTGGATAGTTCTGTGTATTGGCTCCGAGCATACATCCGAATAAGTAAAAAATATATACTTTTCGGATTAACTAGCCAACGCTGCCCTATATCTCATCCCATATCCATAAAGACAATCATAAACTAACATTTGCAGTTGGGCGTTTTTAGGGGAAGCGGGAATGCTTTCGCAACCATTCACAACGTTGGTACATCCGAAAGAAACCAAGCAAATGGTCCCAAGGTTAATTAGATTCGTCCAGATTTCAAGGATGACCCAGTACTAAGCACGCTGAAAGTTACACCCAATGCTTTAACTCATTCTTTACTCCAAGTTATTACAGTGCAAAAGGGGCAAATTTTCTCTACGTCCAAACTTCCTAGCCGTGGACGCGATAGCGTCGCCTTCATCTCCATGCTCACCCTCCCTGCGCATAGATTTAGGTCCGGATACTTTGGATGATTAGAACCAGATATCGCCAAAACCGGTAAAACATTGTCATCAGTAGCTATCCCTATACTGTTCCGACAAATAACGTACTTGTCCCGTCAACCGTATTACAGGCGAATTCTGATAATCAACGCAGCCTCCCTTAAAACAAATCACT
>CALYDF020000488.1:0-49977 GCA_944474145.2 Dicrocoelium dendriticum | reverse complement strand
TCAGGTCAAGCAATCCCGTCATTACATCTATGCTCTCTATTTAGATGTAGTGTTTGGGATATGTTTGACCTTTTCAGTAGCTAGCTGAGTGAAGTTATTCAAATTGTTATCTGAAGGTGGTCGGACTAAATAACTGTTTTTGGATGTTTGCTTACGGAACATGCTTTGATCCGCAGTTTGGAAGGAAGGCTGCTACGGCCTGCATACCACCTCCCTAACATCCTAGATGACATTTGTCTGCATTGTAAAACCATACTCCCAATCTTTGGCTATTTGTTTTATAATATGGCGAACTGTGTAGCCTCGAGATCGATTGCGTAATGAAAATTTTCCAAGGAGAGGGACTCGCAAACGTATCCCCACTGCTCTTTTTCGTGGGCGGTCGCTTCACGCTCCTCATGACCTCCAGCCTAGGGAACACAGTGTACAAGGATGGTCTTAACCCCGGATTCCTTTCAGTGTTCTTCCAAATCGTGTTTAGCCTGTTTGGACTCGCTCCAAGAAACATCCAGGAATGTGTGAGTGGAATAATACATACTCCGAAAAAGTAGTGTTGATAATAGGATTGCTTCTGCTTCGCCAGCGAAATACACTAAAATGTGGAGAGTTATCGGTCACTGTAGTGCATAGAGTTTCGATGAAGTGTGATCTGTGTCAATTTGGCGGGTTTAACTGCAACACCAGTGATGCCACATAGGAGTTCCACTGGTTTACCTCATTGAGTTGTTTTTCTTTTAATGAATTTATCGTTGAATCTTGAATGTAGGTGCAGGTTATCGATGGTACAATATGTGGGGTTTGAATAAACGTTTGCCGCTGAGCTGTCTGCCTAAAACTGGTGGAGTTTGTGGGTGTACAAATTCGTCTTCCACATTTACCTTATACCTAGTGAGGGTAAATGAAGACCTAAGTTTCCGGTTGCTTTTGGTAGAAATCACTTTCCAACCACCAACAATGTAGATGTCCTACTGGAGTTCGGGGAAAATTTGGTGAGTGGATAACGCCCTGACCGTAATTTTTCCAACTGAACTAATAACGTTGGTTCTTCTAGGAATATTTGAGCCGCTGATGTCGTTGAGTACAAAAGCAACAGGGAAGCATTTTTGATGATCTGCTCAGCATTCATCCGCTGTTATGCAGCGGAGACTAATAAGACTTTCTGCTGTATGCCCACTGTCAGATTTTCGTGAAATGAATAAAGTCTGGCTTTCCTCATTTCTTCAATGATTGCCAGTAGTCTTTCGTGTTTCTGCGCTTGTTAATGCACAATATTTACCAGTGGGATAGCCATAACTGCATCACAGAACCATAGAGGATCTGATTTACTATTATCTGCATTCAGCTGGTTTCTTGTGAGCTTTGTACACAGAACTTGCTTCTGTAGTTTCCACATCGAATTCCGGTTCCTACATTTTTGTGATAGGAAGCAAATCCGTATACTACTGTCAGCACTGGTGCAGAACAAGAGGCAACCGTTGAGTGGTCGTCAAAAGCATTGCGTCGTTTGATGCTTTTTGGTCAGTTGTATGCATAGATATGTGTCTCTGTACTTTCAAGCTAAACACGTTCCATGCTTGAACGGCTGGTAGACTAGGATTGAGCACATTGATGGTTTGCTCGTGATGGTCTGATATTTAAGTAACGCAACTAATCGAGGGGAACACAAACTGTCAGATTGGTAATTCGCTTAGGATCAACAGCTGTGATTGAAGGCTCGATGTGTAGGTCTCTAAGTTGGCTTTCTTTGGAGACCAAAAGTACTGCTTTGTTGTCTGGGGTTCGAAAATTTCCTCGATTTTCTTTCCTCGAGAACAGTACAAAAGCTGATTTGGATAAATCGCAGATGATCCAGTCAAGTTAGATACGAAAGGTGGAATGAACTAAATAGTGCTGATGAAGCTGGATCAAATGAGCGTAAGCACACGTTTGTGTGATGAGAGGTGTCTGTAAATCGGATTAATGTACGAGACTGGATTTGTACGTCTGTGCGGTTCGTAACTGGGACCGGATAGTCCGTGCGTTGCCTTTGTAGCTCTTCTTTGGAGCTGCTCCGAGAGCCGAAGGTCCCGTTTTAACAACGAACAGCAGTACTGAACCGCTTAGAGACGGAGTGCGAATATACGAGTTAAGCAGCAGTGGAAGTAGCCTTCGCTCAAAGTTGCCAAGAGTTTACCCCAGAATCCTCTAGTTCGAGTTCGCCACATTGGTTGCTTTTTGACATTAGACTGAATAGCTAAGACTTCCTTGTGCACTGATAACTGAGTCGAGTTTGTTAGTCATGTGTTTCAGGACGTGTAGCTCCGAAAGAATTAGGTTGATGAAAATGCGACTTTTAGTGGGAGCTATTTCCTTTCTGACAATTCCTTAATCCGCTCAAGATCGTTCTGTCGATAATCACGGTCGAATGCTGAAGGAATCGCTCACCATATTGTAGCCATATTTGCCAATATTTGGACTAAGGATAGACTTTTTGGGAGGTCATTTTTGGAGACTAAAAGTAGTGGCGGGTTGAAGACGGATCCTGCAGTACAACTCTCGAGATACAAAGGGGTTTGCAGTAAGCCTCACCTATTCTTATCTTTCTTGTTTCGTCTTGTAGGTTAGCTTCCAAGAAGGTGAGCAAGTCACTGTTGCTATCACGGCAGCAAACTTATGAGGGAGGACCAAGGAATTGACCATATCGAGTGCCTTCTAAATTTCAGAGGAAAATCAAGTCTGTGGGGACTCCTTCGTCAGCCGGCCTTGTTAATGAGTCCCGAGGAAGCAGCAAGCTGTTAAGACAAAATCTGAGTCCGCAACTATGTAGGATAGTAAATACTTTGCGGATATTCGAACTATCACGCCCGTTTGCCTGCGAATAACAATTCCATCATTTTTGCTAAAAAGAGCATTCCAGCAATAGGTCGGATCCTATTCTTTACCTCCTTTGTAAATCGGAGTGATTGTTCCATCTTTTTCCAAGCAAGTGGGAGTATAAAAAGTCAAGATGACTGTGGAAAATGTTTGCAAGTGGTATTGCTAAGTTGGGATTAAGGGTTTAAATTAAGTATGGACCGATCTTATAAATCCCGCGGTTCGGTTTTCCATGAGAGACTGTAATTGGTCTGCGAATGCTAATGGGCTAAAGAAGAGGCTAGATAAGTTGATGGCATTTGCTGGGATTTAGAATGGTGGTGGTTCCATGGTATTTGTGGTTACTGAACAAAACGTTCAGGAGTAGCGTGCTCAATATATCCAAAACAGTATTCGTTAGGCCATTGGCCGTCTTGTGTTGTGATATCCCAGACTCAACCTTCCTTTTCTGTCAAGAAACCAGTATATCCTTTTGCTTCTACTTGTAAATTTAAGTGCCATGATTTTCGCCATGCGTATTTGTTTGTATAATTGAGGGACGTGGAATAGTTTCTGATAGTTTTGCAAAGCTGCCATGAGGGATATCACGAGTGTAGCATATATTGCCTTAAAATCTTAGCTCTCCTGTTAATAAATTTAAGTTACTGCTTCGGATCCAACCATTGCTTCGGCGTGATGCTCATAAAGGAACAACGGTTGAGGCTGAATGCGTGACGCAGCTAAGTAATCAACTTCACTTATATCCCCCAGTTTTCAACCCCGATCATTGGCCCTCCCCCAACATGATTTGCTAAGCATTCATTTTTTATTTTCAACTCAAATGCTAACGCGGTGCGTCACTCTTCAACCGTCGACAAGCCCATGTCCAAACAAGCGGTCTATTCCAGTTCGTGGACTTCCATTTGGTGCCCTCGATCTTCCTTCGGATTGACAAGCCTCAATGTACATACATTACTACAGATCTGTCAATAGGTAGCACTTACCCGGACGTTAGAGTCTCTATCGATCTCTATATACTGCTTGTCAGAGACCCGCCTGCAAGACTCGAGCTCTGTACTCACTCTGCGATCCCCTTCAGGTGATGTAAGCAGAATTTTTATTGCACTTATCCGGTGACGACGCAGCTTCGAGCACCGGCCAACTTGGGGTTGGCATTGCCCTGAGACCCGGCGCTGAAGCTGTTTTTTCTGATTGGATTCCAATCAGTAGCCGGATGTGTGCGGTCCGCTTGGCTGTCTCGTTCAACGCTTCGAAGTCACGCGGGACTAATATATGTCTATTCACCATCGTCGCCTATGCGCTCACAAACTGTGGCGATGATTCGGTAAAGAACGACTTCTACCGCCAACTGACCCAGCTCCTTCACCACAGAAGGAACACCGGTACTTTTGGGTTGGCGTGGGATATGAAGGCACAAGTTTGAAAGCTGTCCACTTATGAAATGCATCTGGGCGGTCAACAAGGTGTAGGATCCCGTAATGAAAATGGTGGGCGGTTTCTTCATTTGTGTGAGGATGCCCGCTTGGAGGGTGGCTGATTGTATGACCCAATTAAATTTATGTTTTACTTCATTCCAAGCGTTGTTCGCCGAACTGCACGACTATTGGTCCCAGTCAACAGTCGTCGCTAGGTTGTAAAGAATGTAGTAGCCTGAATTAGTTCCTTACGTTTATCCTTCTTCAGCAACAATACTGGTATATCACATAACCAAACCTTATAACTGAATAGCTGCTACGCTTCCTTGATGGGTACTGGGCTGTTGCCTAAGTTATCAAATCTTACTTGGTCAGGATGTTTTCTAAACCTGATCGCATATTTGAACCCCGGTGTCTGGTTGGTCTATGACATGTTTAACAAAACTGCCAAATACACAAATGCAAAGAGTTTGAGTACAATGATGGTGCACTAGTGGACACTGATACCATTTAAAAACATTGGACTCACCTATTATGGGAAAGTGCGATTATGTTTCTAGAAAAAGACAGAGGGGTGAGCGATTTATATAATGTTATTGCTGTCTACAGAGTAGTTCGTTTGCCGGTGGACAATTGCTAATAGGCAAGCATCACTCGTCATCTTCGCTGATCCACCATCAAGACTTGCGAGCTGAAGCCAGGAAAGTAATGTTCCGAGCATAACAAGGGAATCTTTGGTAAGGGCCACACATTTCAACTAACCTAGATAGTAGATAGAAGCACTACTACCACTAGATACACAATCATTCCGAATGGCCAACATTATGCAGAGGTTAATCTCCGGATCAACAGCATTTGAGAGCCAAGTTTCGGTCACTGCTATGCTGTATCAAATTGCTGTTTTATGTAAATGGGTCAGCTTCAAGCTCTTAGAACACAACCCTTGAGTGAATTTTGTAGCAGCTTTTTATCTGAAGATGTATGAGAAGTTAGGTCCGCTCAAGGAACATCGGTGTGCTGACGTTTTTTGGGACGGGTGTTTGTATGGGTGACTTATCTGAGGTGGGAATCACCGAGTCAGACACCACTTTTTCTGCTTGTAGGAATGGTCTTACCCGTACTTATGTTGGCCCAAATAGCATGTTGTTACTCCACACTTAGATCGTTCTTGTCGCCATCTCGGACGTAGCCAATGCAACCAGCAAGCATTTCGGCCCGCTGCCGGCTTAGTTTAGAGGAGGCAGCTAGACTGGTGAAGACATAAGCGACGAAATTTTATATGTTGCCGAGTTCAGTAATGTACAACTAAGCTTTGATTGGGTGCGGCTGTTGTTCACTCTTGTCGGCATGCTTCAATGCTGGCACACCATGAGGCCGTACCACTTTCGTCATCTATTTAAATGAGCAGACAGTGTGCATTCATAGATCTGCATGAATATTCCATAATCGGCATAAAATTCACAAAAGGAATACAATCAGACGAGGAAAGCCAGGGGAACGTTCTATGAAGAATTTAGGTGAGGCAACTAAATCCACCAATCTAATCGGAGAAATCTCACACAATGCTATGCTGTAAACATGACATCCGACAAGCGCTAACTTTTACCTAGGATTCCGAGTAAGTTCGAATATCGACACTTCGCATTCTGAATTGTTTCTATTCCATCCGATTGATCCCACTTATTCCTTGGGATGTGCCTTAACTAGTGAAGTACGAAGTTGATGGCCGACAAATGTAATCTCTCGTCAAGAACATCGTTGCTCACTGTATCTCTGAGGCTGTAGTATGTGCTGAGCGTCGGTCGACCACTGACGACCAACAGCCACGGAGTGACGTTCGTTAAACGTCGAAGCACCAAGTATTTTGATGCTACGTACATAGGCAATTCCAATGGAATTGTCCTAAATATTGTGAAGTTGGTGTTACAATTCAGCTTGAAATGCAAATATCAACGAAGAAAAATGAACCATGATTCACTACGGGTAAAATTCAGTTGCTTTACAAATCCCGTGGGATAATAGCGACAAAAGTACAACGAAGCATATTTACGTAATTTGTCTTTTGATCTTCCATCGTGCGATTGTACCGCTACATAAAAGTAGCGTCAATTGAGAGCTGAGTGCAAGCAAGAAGACAGCAACATGGACGCAGTTATAGCTGATGTACTCGGTGAGAAAATTAACGGCAATTTTCCTCGGTCACGTACCACTTCACTTTTCCCATGTGTCATCTAAATCCGTGTTGAAGTCAGGATTGAGTCATTTCAATGTTTCAAAGCTTTGTAACGATATAGGGAGAGCAAAGCGTAACACCCAATACATTATTGGAAATTGCTAACTGGGTGCGGCAATAATTATATTTGTAAGATTTTAAGGGTTGGCAAGATTGAAGCTAAAATTTTCCGTCGGTATTCCAGACGGCTATGTTATTCATTCCGTATAATACACTTATTACTATGCTTGGTGTTTTGGTTAAGTTTTAAACATTGACGACGTACGTGATTAGGATCCATCAGTTTCCGGCGCACTTATCTTAAATTGCGGCATAGACGTCGGTAACATCCTCTAAATACTCCCCTTGTGTTCAGCCGGTCATCCTAAGTGAGATGTTGTAGACTCTTGATGTTCTTTCTAGCCCTGCATTGTGGTATCTCTAGCACATCCAGGTCGTGCCCGAACCAAGGTTGCCAAGTTCGGCTAGAGCATTCAACATGAGGATGGATGTGTGAAATCACCCAATTGCAATCTGCAGCCTTGCGACGCGTTTGTTGCCAATTTTCGCAGCTGTCTCAAACTGATCTGAACAGATGAGGTCAATGTGTTGGAGCCCACAAAGATCGCGTTGGTGAGAAGTGGTCTGCAAATTGTATGACCTAAGAAAATGCACGTAGTCCTGTCTAGGTTTAATGGAAAAGCATTATATTTGTCTACACTGAAGGGTAGAGTAGTTTGAACTGATCATTTGGAAATATTGTTGAGTTCGAATTGGAGCACTTGGTGGCTATCCGTTCTCCTAATCGCTCGCCATATATTGATATCATCCACGGAGAATAGGAATTCAGAATTAATTTCCCTCGCCAAGTACTTTAGGAAAACCAATAGCAGTCGATGTCATAGCATCGAGCATTGTGGTACACCGTACTGCGCCTTAATTATGTCAAAGAAGGATCCTCATGCTCTCACTTGCAACCTATGTTCATGCCGAAAATGGCTTATAAAACGCAGCATTGTGTCATAATTCCTATGAAGGTGAAGCGTATGTACGAGAATTCAGTGATATATGCGATTACACACTTTGGAGAATTTCAGTAAGTGACACCGACTTGAACTCCACCGTCAATTGCTTCATTTCAACTGTTGCGTGCAATTAAATAAACCTTAGTGTGTGAGAGGTTTGGTCGGAAGCCATGCTGCTTCTGGCTATTTTGTTTAGTTTCTGAGATAGTGCATCAGAGCGCCTGCGATACGTGCTTGCATAAATTTAAAAAGCACAGGATTTTGTATTATGGGAAGTTAATTGGTTGGGTCTGTGCTTATAACTCCGTGAGTAAAGAACCCTTGCTTCCATATTGCTAGAATTTGGTTCCCCTCTAGTCAGTTCTGTTAATAAATCGTTAGTGGTAACGACAGCTCACGGCGTGTTGCCGTTAGAGCCATTGGCCGGATGTTATAGGCACCAAATACGCTGTAATTATACAAGGACAACAATATCTTTAGCACAGCTACAGCAGTCAAAGTGAAATTGATTAAAGCTGACAGTGATATAATAAAAACAAGGACGCTACTATTTGGAACCTACGTGAGTTACGGAACCCGTAAGGTATCGACTTATGTTGCTTATGTTGCTTACCGCGTACATCCGTCAGTCGTGACCACTGGTAAAATTTCAACACTGCGCTTGGCATGCATGTGTTTGTGTTTTTGGCTCGCTTCATTAACTCCCAATTAAGTATCACCTTGTCCTGGCTGATCAATATAGCGCAAACGTTATGTTGTGCTAGGTATTCGGGAAGCCCTTATGAATTCTTCATGTGAAGGCCCTCTAGAGCATGCATTTAAGTGTCTTTTCTTTAAAAATGCTTTAAATTTTCTTTAAAATTACAAGGCATTCTACTTAGAAACGTGCGCAACTTGCGTGCAACATGTCTTGGTAATCAAGTTCCAGGAGATTTCTGCGGAGTATACAGTCATAAATCTTCAAGTTGTCTGATTAACTAGCGAAGATAACACGTATTTCCTGACATTTTACGCTAATCGTCCTGCTCTTTAGGATATGCCGCATAACACACATAGTTAAAAAGCCGAGTTGCATGATCACTGTGACCCAGTGTAGTCCTTGTGATTATTTTGCCGATAATGAGCGGTTCGTTGCAGACCAAACGATCAAGTGTCGGCAGCCTGTTAGCAGTTCGAAATCTGGTGTGAGTGACAAAGTAGGCTGTTCAGAGTGTAGCGGGAAATTAGCCCTTGTAAATTTGTTTTAATCTATATGCTGTCCGTTGCCGGTATTTCCAGGTATTGCACGTTAATTTCGTCTGCAAGGAGGATATGATCGTATGACCAGTTAATGTAGCCGAATAAACCAATACAGTTTTTTAATACAGTTTAAATGTAAATATTGGCGGACGGCAAATCCTGACTACAAGGCAAGTGTCTCCGTTAAGCAATCATAGCTGGCACCAAAGCGAATCAGTAGCTCGGGTTTATTAGATATCAAGAGTTCACATCAGTGTTTAACTTGGTAATAGATTAGTAAGCCACCTTTTCTTCCAATTCCCTTGTTCTGAAGCAGCGACAAATGAGGTTCATTGAGCTCAACATCAGTTATTCCGAAGCTTAACTAAGTCTCCGTAATCATCATAAATTCCAGTGATTGTGATGACTAGGGTTTTCACATTTTGGCCAACTAACTAAGAAACCGTGCGTTCGCATGCAAACGAGACAGTGTTTTTGATGTTTAAAGTTTGTTGGTGAACGTGAACATCCCGTTTGATTTTAACCACTTGCTTGGCCAGAGTCGGATAAACATATTTGATTGGGTAACATTTCTTGCGTTTTGGTCAGGATGCATGACAGCACAGAGCGTTTCCAATCGCAGTAAAATCTCGTGCGTATTGATTGCACTCGGGCCATGTTAGTTCAATCGTGTCCATCACTGCATGACTGTAGAGGCAAACGGTTTACTAATGCCGCATGTTTAAATGAACTAATGATCACTCGTGGACGTTCACCCGCTATTTGCAGCTGAATATCATTTGTTAAGCTGAATCTATTTTTCAAACAATTAAGCAATATTACTTATGAGATTAATTTGAATTGCAGCATTAATTTTGTTAGTTTTGGAAAACAGCTTCTTTAGATTGGTGAAGATGCAAGTCTGATTCATGATTTAGCGAATAGGTCTCCCAACAATACTGCTTAGTGATGTAGCACCATTGGTCTGTGTATAACGTTGCACTTCGTGATCTGTAGAACGCGGCAGTTTAGGAACATAATGAACAAATATGGTTTTTTTGTTATAGTTTGTAGAAGGCCCGCCTAGATTTATTTTTCTTTTAACCGGTATATGTATGGAACAATTAGCCGTATGGGTAACCCCCTCCGAGAGATGCGAAGACGAACTGCTGGAAGTAGAACAGCGTCTATCCTCTGTGCCTAATTCAACGTTATTCGAAGAAGTCGAGTTTTACCGTAGTGCACAAAGGTTCGGGGACGTGCTACACGTCTCAGCACGTTGGACTCAAACTGAATACCAGTCGTAGTGCAGGTGGTATTCCACCAGTTGCGATAATCTAGCGGTTTGTGCTTTATTTTGTCAGATTTGTTTTTCAGAACGCTATTGTATACGAAAGTTAAATCATTGTGTTTCCGTCTAGATCCTGTCGGTTTGCACGTTGTGTTTGGTAAGTTGGATTGTTGAGCATGTAATAAAGAAGCTGGTAAAACCTGCGTCGCTTCGCTTATGCTTGGTTCAGAAAATGGATACAAGAGTTTTGCTTTGGATATCTTAATCAAAGTGACCGGTGCGTATGTTATGCGATAATTGGCTGCCAGCTTTTGTCCGTCCCATTGGGTGTAGCATGCAGGAATTCAATAAAAGTTTTCGTGCCAAATGTGATAGAATCGCTTAGAGGGTTAGAAGGTGTCTTAGTAGGTGGCGTGGACGCCATGGGTCGGTTAGCATGGCTGACCCTAAACGTAGGCTCAGAGGCAGAAATCGGAGATTTTTGCTGTGCAATAATACCCTGTTGCTAGCTTCAACATGCAAATCGCGCCATCTGATGGCCTGATTTATTTATTTGGTTATATATTTACATAAGCGCCAAAATACAATTGCCATTTGCTTATAATTCGCATGGTTGGCAGAAGCAAAACGCAGCAGTCAGATCTTTTGTAATTTTTTTAGTTGAGCTACACTGTCATACTTAAAGCGGAACGCGTAGGTAAAAGTTTAACGTGTGATTCAGTCCTGTTCGGTTGTGAACATTTCGATTCACCACATTTCTTGCTAACTGAAATCCTTTTAATTGAGTGCAGTTGTTCCACTTGAACACAACACTAGTCCGGCCACACAAGTCAGCGGGCTAATGTTCCTCTTGTTTCCTTTACCAGCGGCTCTGCCGCCGCCGGTCATCGGTGGTGTATGTCACAAAAGAACAAGCGCACACACAGTTGGGCGACATTTTGATCGATAGTGGTCATTTCAGGTTCGGCTGTCCAAGTTGACTTTTAATGTTGTAAAGAAGTATAATCATAAGGCTGTTTCTGCCCAAATTATAGCGACGCCCACTGAACGAAACTAGGGTGTTTACCTTACTTTTAATTCCAACTGTGATATCGGTTTCGATGTACTGAATAGCAGATAATCGCTGGTGGCCAGCAAAATGTATCCAGCCGCTAAATTGCGTATCTTTGCTGACGCTTTTCCACTCACCACACAATGTCTCGAAGTTAGATTCCGGGCTTGTTCCTTATCATTTTTTCTACATCAGTTCAACTGCACCTGCGGTGATAGGTACCTCGGGTACAGGGACAGATGTCTATCTAAGTGGAGAGCAGTGCACTTCTCTACTTCTCTGTAACATGTTTCGTTAAGTATGTCTGCAGCTCCATCCTCCAATATCTGCTAATTACCGGTCATCAGCTTTGGACGAATGGTGCCTTCGTTTTCATCGACACGGCATTGGGGTGCAACTCCAAAGGAATCAACATGCGCTTATTCGTCTCCGCGGAAAACATTGCAATCAGAATACTTCAGCCGGGATTGTGCAGCCAGAAAAACCAGTTATCATTTGTCATCTTTCCGTGGGGGTAATTCCAGACTGTGGTTACGACTGAGAGTGAGCATTGTAGACCCAGCGGTCAAAGCGTCTATGCTTTTGCATTTGCGTGTGTGCGTATTCGCGCGTGATAGCGCGACTCATGACGCCAGACTCTATCGGGTGGATTACTGCTCAACTTCCTTGTGTGAACTAATCACAGTGTCAGAGTTCACTTATCTGTTACCTTTCTGTCTTTCAATTGTCTTTGCCTAAGTTTAATTGCTGAAAACCACACTCTTTATACGGGCTATGATTCCGACATCTGATTGGGTATATTTAATATTATTTCGTTTAGGCTATTCAACCAGTCGCAGCAATTGTTTCACTGCTTCGCACAGGTTTACTTTCATTGTGGTATACATCTAACCCAGTTCAAATTGGGTCAATGAATCTTTCATGGATGAAAAGCAATACACGCAACAGTTTCCGTTGAAAACAGTGTTTGCATGCATTTTGAAAAAGATAATAGCGTCTAGCCTTTTAGTTAACGAATATTTTATGTGTACACATAGTACAGTAATGTTGCCAATTTTCCCAACTGAGGGGGGTAAACCAGTTAATTTAATTGGTGTGATGCAAATTCATTTTGGCTTTGCAATTCCGTAGGAGCAGAGGTGACTGAATGCGAAAGTGAGTTTCAGGGCGGGCTCATGAAGCAATACCTTTCATGGTCATTCAACCGGCTGAATTATATAGCTAACATTCTCTTCGGCATCGTAACAAATCGTTGTGGCGGATATTCAATAAGCGTCAGTATGGGTGCGTAGTTCTTCGTTGATTTAATTAACAATAATATATGACATGGCAAACTTGATATCCTTTACTCAAAACCGTCATTGTTTTTGTCTCCACACGTAAGTGAGTTTGAACGGTGTCTTAACATTTTTGTCCATCTAAGTTGTGGCTAATCAAGTGAAGTGACTGTTTCACCACTAGGACAACAACATAATGGCATATTCCATATGTGGTCTAAAATTATTAACATGATTTGTGTGACATAGCCGGGATAAACAGGCAAAACACCCACCGGAAAAGGCTCAATTCTTAGATGTTCTATTTACTTACATATTGGCCTGCTTGCGTAACCGAGAGCATCTTGCACTAGAGCCTAAAGAGCGATTTCAAGAGAAACCCGCTGCAAGATATCCTCGCCTATGCTCATTTTTTATATTTGACAGGGATAAAGTAAATCATATTCTCAGGCGACCATTCGTATCCATTTTTATGTGATCGCCTTACAGTCCTATGCGCTAGTCAAGTTGCTTTAGTTCCCAACAAATATTGAATTCGTCAGCACTGAGTAAACAGTTTTACATCACCCATGATGTATTTCCAGAACACAAGGAATGATTTAGTCCGTGTGTCGAGCCTTGAAGAACGCCACCGGGAGACTCTGTCAGGTCAAACAAAACGCTACTAACCTGTTCATTCATGCAGCGTTGGAGTATGTATAATTAATTATAACCAAGGATAAGGTCACTATATCCATTGTTCCAAAGCTTGTAAATAAACCTACGGTGGTCTAGACGAGCAGAAGTCTTAAATATATCCAGCTAAGCAGCTTTGGCTCTTTCCCCAGCAATAACGAACTCCGTATAGTTGGCACGAGTTAAAAATAGGGTCGTCGTACGCAAAGTTGTTGGCGGAATCCTTGCTGCCCCTGCGCGGCAATTTTGTATCTTCCTAACTCTACCATCATTGTTTCTGTAACGAAAGGTTCCGTGAATTGCAGCAAGCACAGGAAGCAGAGGTGATATACAGGAGTTTGTGAGCACTACACGATGATCTATGTTGTAATTGAGGATGACAGTTCCATGGTTAGAAAATACTTCTCGTGGAGATAGCCCCGGAAAAACCGAGATAAATGTTCAGCTAAGCTCGTAGAAGCTCTCTTCAATAACATGGGTTTTATGTTATCAGGACCAGGTGAATTGCGCACGCATTGTACCATTTATCGATTCAGTACATCTGCGGCAGTGAATGACATGTGGCTAAAACCTGGTGCTATGATGATATGTGTGAGGGTGGTACGAGATATCGGTGGGTTGTGGAAAATAAAGCTCATTGATATCTGTTGGCATAACATGCTTTTTGCAGTTCCATCTTGCCCATAGCCGGTATTCAGTGCCGGAATATCACCTTGAACTTTGCAATGTTTTTCAGCACGTCTGTAATGTAGCCTAGGATTTCGGCGACACCTTGTCGAATACTCTTATTATGTTTAGAGTTTTTCATCGCAAACAATATTGATATATTAGGTACGCTTCATTATCTAAACAATCTAGTTTCCAAAATTTAGTCATATTTTTGTATGCACAATCTTGTTGTATAATCCCTGCTGCTACGAAAACTGTCGATGCTCCCCAACTTGATTACAATTCTTTTGTCTGTGAAGATAAGATACCGTATGGACGGCATTTTCACTTCTCTGAACCTGGCGCGCGAAGTGACTTGTCCATGGAGCGGAAAATTAGAGGTAGATTCCTGCACGAAGGCCTTGAATTGTTCTACTGTAGCGCCATGGCGTTCCAGAGAATGTGATTTGAAATCACCAGCGATTACATTGCAAGAGTATTACCTATTCATCAAACGCATCAACGAGAACTAAAAACACTGCTTTCACTCTAACGGTGAGCAAATCCTGATTCTGAATCAAAACAAGTAAGAGGCTATCTGCTTCTCATGTTGCCATCATTCTCTCTGTGAACCGGCCACAAATCAAGAATTTCGAAGAAGTGTCCGAGGCAATAGCAACATACTCCTACTTTAGAAGCAAGCTGTCAGCAGATTTCATGATTTTCTGCGAACTGTAAATTTTGCGTACCAAAGCCGTATTTTATTTTATATCATTTGGAACATCGCGTCCGGAAGATTTCTTAGCAGATTTATGGAACAGAACTGATGTATTAATTAATTAACACCACCTATTCCCATTCCATAGGGTAAAACTTTTGATGTACGTAAAGGACAATTTATAATTAGAGCGCTCTCACAAAAATGTTTTTGTCGGGTGATTTAATTTGTTGGACGCCGTAGTGAAAAGTACGGGATGCATTGTATGCTGCTACTCTGGCAACTGAGGTGGCTCGTGCATGTCTGAACTGATAAGCTCACTGCAGATAAACGGAACGCGGGCTACCAAAAACTACGTGGTTTGCGCGTGATCACTGTAAGTTTATCACAAATTAGTGTTAATTGTTTATAGAAATTAATTACAGTAGATAGACTTCAATAGCTTGGGCATAACAATAATTTAGTTTATCTGGGTCACGTAAGGAAACAATTGATCCAAACGGATAAAAGGTGGTCATGTAAGCATCAGCTACTGGAGGAGAGCAGTCCTTCTGATGCATGCACATGATGCTGTGGCATGTGCTGTCGTGTGTGGTGCCTCAGCCGAGCCGTCTGGTAAGTCTTACGTGTGTTTACCAGGGGCCAATAATGAAGAGTTGATGGATAATTGGACAGAATATTTCACTTTTGATAGTTAAACTACATCAAACTATATGAACCAGCTGGTGATTGATGAAGTGTCAATGGAAAACCAGGACGATAATTATGGCGAACCAGCGATAAGTAGGTTTTACTTATATTACAGGTCAATGTGTCATTTTTATCTGCACATTAGGGACGGAAACAACGAGTTACTTTACAAGAGGAAAAGGTATAGTAAGTTTAATAAAATGCCAAGACTTGATAAGTCCTTTGGGATTGTTCGCGTGGGATTCATGGGTTCAGGATATGTGAAAGCCAAGTTAAATGCCCTTATGTGGAGTCACCATGGTATCCAAGTTTACACAAATGTCTGTCGGTTTTCCCCGATTTCCTAGAGGTCGAATTTGGCGTTTTGTCGTCTCTCAAAGAGCAGCATTCATAACCCGTAATGCATGTAGGTCAATACATCGCGCTTTCGAATTTAAGAAATTGGCAACGTGGTACCAAAATTGACAAGAGTCGGTAGAGTGTTCTACAGAAATCCAGCCGACGGTAGTTGATGTCCAGTTTTCATGGTAACCACCCAAGTATATTTTGTCGTGACATCTAATGAGGTTGCGGAAACTTGATTACGGCTTCACAAAATCTGCCACATCAGGATGAGGGCAACTCATATTCGTCGGAAACGTGAGATGTATACTTCTAGTGCTTCCAGAAGTAATCGGTAGAGCAGATGGAACAATCCGTTGATGTTCCTACGTTGTAATTCGCCGTGGGGTCTAGATTGTCTCCAGGTCCCGCTTTGGCCATGTTAGCAAAGACAGACTTACGTTCTCTAATTGCAGCTTGGCAAACGCGTTGACCATATGATGATTGCTAGAATTGTCGAACATCAGAAACATCCTCGCAGGTGACATAAGTTTTGGTATATGGTTTTAGAAACTTTCAGCGGCTGCTCTGAACAGAACAGGTAGTACAAAATCACCATCAAAATCACGTGCCCCTGCGAAGCAATATTCAAATTGTGGTGACTCAGCAGATATGTGTTATTAGGTTTACGGCTTTTATGTATTACGTAAAATTAGTGCGTGTTGAAGGGTAAATTTTGTTTCATTTCTCATAAGCGTGGTCTACTACCTCTTAGAAATATTTCGCAATATTCCAGACTACAGATAGTTCACCATATCTTGACTTTGTCTGTGAAAAACAAGCAATATGACTTGAAGCTCGGCGAACAATTGAACCCTTGAAGACACTTGTGCGCTTGTAAGGCGAAACCAAGAATTAGTGTATTCTCTACGCTGATCTGTACGGAACGCCGATGTCCATCTCAACACATTCAAGCAACGTGCCCTAAACCAGCATCTATTTCGTTGCTGATGAAGAATATTCTCTACTAATCCGACCACGGGTTTCGCAATTCCGTAAGTTTTGGAGCTTATAAAAAAGAATGCACTGCACTAAGCGGCAACGGCTTAGCAAACCGTGAATAGAAATCTTTGCTTTCGGTTCCGCGGCACATTTTTCTGTCCAGCTGTCTCGCGCGTCAACGAATCGGTAGTCAATAAGATTTGTTGACGGAGTCTACGTTTCCCCTTTGTGAACATACGAAATATCGCTGTATAGCCCATCTGCGCATAGAAAGTGATCAGCCTCATCAAAATGAGTGAAATAGGAGTAAAATTACTGTGTGGTAGTTGGTAAACTCCATTTGACGGTATTATTACCCTACTTCCACATAGTAGACTTATGTCGTCCATTTAAATCACAAATTACATTTAAACATTATGGCAGCGTGAACAGTACAGTGAAGGGTTGCCGATTATACAGAGAAGACTTTTCAACATATTTCGAGAGCGTACGAATTTATTCGGCCCAACATTTGTGACGAATCCAGAGAGGTTAAGTTCGTCATCAATAATGCACAACGTAAACTCCAGTAATTAAGAGAAAACCGCTGTGAAACTTCGTAAAATTCTTCCACTTCAGGACCAGAACAGTTAAATTGACTTAGATAATAACTAGCCAAATTAAGCCATTGCCCTTCTGGCATGTTGGTCTAACATTTACAAATAACATTTGCTACGTTGCAAAGTGCATGATACAATGCGTTTTTTGACTTGCATTATGATTACTTTTCGTAGGTGATAACGCTACCCCAAACAGTGCTTGCTGGTAATCAGAGGTTAACCTGATAAGATCGCATCGTCAATGTCTTGGTGAAGATAGGTTTCTTACAGTGTAAGGATGAGGTTTTGGGAATTTTCACGACTAGCCGTTAAAGAGTTGAGACATCCCTGTTTCCCAAGCGGCGATAGTATATTAGCACGGAGTAAAAAGAATTTCCCTGCACAGTGCAGCATTCCATCTAAAACAATATTGTGTAAAATTCCTTCATTTTTCTTAAAACACTTTCTTTTGTTTCCTAAACGCTAGTGAGAGAAAAGTGACAAATTTTTTCAGCATCGCAAGGGTACCCGTTCCTGCCACTAACATAGGAATATCTTTTTGAATTTCAATACAGATGCGATTAGCTACCTTGCATAAAAGTTCTTGTTAAATCCATTTGTCAGTACTTACTTTGCATAATCAAATTTGAAGACTCGGCCATGACACTACTATCAAACACCAACAACTTAAATTCGCAACCGGTTAGTCGAATTAATTGCGGACAAATATTCTCTATCTTTGGTTATCTCTGATTTGAAGCACTCCTCCTTATCATGGTATTTCAAATATGAGCTTCCCAATTTCAAAACACATGTACTAATCCATCTCTTGTTTTAGCTACGCGTTAGATTTATTTTATTCGGAAGAAGGAATAATGGGAACCAAGCAGTGTGTCCTTCTGCCATCTCCCTAACGCAGTATTAAGGAAGTCAGCAAATGTGTTCAAGTGAGTTTCCCGACAAGTCACCTTGCACTGTAAGTTTTATTTCCTTTTCTACATAGGTTGCCATTCATTATGAAATATTCACTTCGATCTCATCCACTACAAATCTTTACCCAATGTTCACAGGTATACCTGTTGAGAAATATTCAGTTAGTTTTTTAACTTGGTTGACTGCCAGCTAATTTATATTAGATCAAGGCTAAATGCGACTCGTCATTCATCCAATGGGGGTACGATAAACTATGCGCTCACATCATTAGCAGGGAGCTGAATGCGCTTATTCGCTTGAAAGCCAATCTAACGGAAACGAAAACATATATAAGGGCACAAGTTTCAACCCACTCTATTCGTTCCATCTTTGTAATGTGTGCTGCGCGACAACCAATGATTTGCAATATCATTATACCGGTAAGTCTATAAAATAACTTGACTGCTGTTTAAGTAAGAGATTTGTCCCTGTCAAATGTGACCACATTAGTCGAATTTAGACAATAGCTTTTTGTGGTCACGAAGAAACTGCTTGCCAAAACAATATATCCGGTTCAGTATATTCCATTTAATAACTAAGATCCGGTCTTGGAATTGCGTTAGACCCAGTTACCACGATTCTTGCCGACAGACAATCTTAAAACACTGCACTGCCTATTCTCCCGAATCGGCACGTGAATAAATTGTGGTTGGGATAACAAGGTAAATTTGATCAGCTTGGTCATGATATAAGCTAATTTTCTTAGAATAATCAGAGAACACAATTACTTTTTGATAAGAGGGGAAATGAATTTTACTGAAAAGATAAAGAATACATTAATCGATGCGTTGTATTACAGGATCGAACTGACTGTACACCAAGTAAATTGCATTAAGTTTATAATCATATAATATACTTATATTGATCCCGATGATACTCAGCGTGATAAATTAACCTGAGATTAAATCCGCCATTGGCGGTTACGCAAATGTAAAATATCTCATGCCAACGCACTTTTAAAAACGACTCCCAAAAATCATAATATACGTAAAGCTGGGTAAACAGCGTTGGTTATCAGAGTTATGGTTGTAAAATATGGTTCACATTTTCTTCTCTGAAAACAGTTGCGTGACTTCAACTAAGTTTCAACAAGCATTCGGCGCAATAATAGAACAATACGAAACACGCGAACTGTGCCAGCGAAAGATGATAGTGCGGGAAGATGGCGTCTTTAGTTATGTAACATGTGTGGAGAAAATTTGTTTGCTTAAGTCAGAAGAGAAGTGACATGGCCTCAAGTAATGAGGGTTCAAACATTCAATCACATTGTTTGTCTACCCCAAACGGAGTAGAGACAGTCAGCTAGCCCTAACCGTACTCTTATATCAGACGTTACGGAACACGCAAAGCAACTACAGTAACAAATACTCTGAGTAATTTTTGTGATATACCAAAAATATCGAATACGGTCATAAGCCCTTTCTTAAAGTCTGTGAATTCGTCAACTTATTGACCAATGAACAGTTGATTGGTTCTTGTTTAATGATTAACCTATTTCGACGGCATGGAATCTTTATGCCATGTTTCATTATTCCTTCTTGTTTGATACTCCGCATTGCTTCCCACAATGGTAAACACTAACCAATATTCCACCCTGTTTTCTTTAAGGCTATGCTTCTGTTTGCCGTGCAAGCAAACAGGGTGGTACCGAACCTGGTATTACAATGTGACAACGACTGCAAAGTTCATGCCGATTCTGCATACGCTTTTTGCGTTAAAAATGTATTGACAACTCCTTGCTTTGAATTATTAGATGTCTATCATTCGTGTTTACGAGTTTGTAGGTTCAACGAGTCTAAGGTGAAAAATGAAATCCAACGTTTAAAGAACCAGACAAATGTGACTGAAATGGTGCCAAGCTGATCGTTCTTTGTGCATTTCCAATGACGCTGGAAACAACGATTTTAAAAATTGATATAATTTTTGCAAAAAAGAAAAAGTAATCCGTTTACAATCGTTTATCTGTCCTTTTGAATCCAGACAAGCGGATCTGCCAGTTTGACATTTTAACAACTTAATATATTGATGGAAAAGTAACCTGTTGACTGGATACTTGCAATTGTTGCATTAAGAAAGGTATGTGCTCAGCGCCAGTTCCGTGTACAAAAACGTCCGTACAAAAAGTGGATGGCTGCTCCTATGTTAGGTACCTTTAAGGGAAAGTACTGAAGTTGCATCCTGCATAAAAGTCTTCGAAAATACTCAGCGATGTCATACATTCTCTTGCCTATTGCGCTGTCTGTTTATCTTCCTACTTCCTCTAACCGAAAATACTACAGAGTAATATTTGCCTATCCGCGGGTCTGTGTTTCGTGTGTCATTCTATGTTTTGCTGCCTCTACTGAGCGGTATCAGCCAAGTATTAGTTATTAACAGTTGTGAGGTTGAACTACATATTAATCCGCAAAACTCCTTACATGTTGCAACCCGCTTGATTGTTCTACCATGGGGCATTGGTTTTCATGGGCAGTTGCTGAAAACCGTCCGCTGGTGAATACCTGAGAAACAAAAGCTACTATTCTACTATACACAATCAAAACCATGAATGCGGCTATCTTGTCAGATCACGATTTTTGGAAATTGGTCCTAAATGGCAAAACTTCGGGAAACGAATGGAGGGTTCTTCTGATAGCAATTTCAGGAAGGAAACCATAAAGTGCTATGATGAGACGTCCAAAATGCTGTATAACGCTGTTCTTTTCTTAGTTGCTTAAGCTTTGTCCAAAGTAGAAAGCCTTGTTTCAAAAAATCTCATATGGTCGCTGTAAGTCGGTAACAGTTTTCGCGGCTGATCCACATGGGCATTTGCAAGCGTCAAGTAGTTATTCATGTCAAGTCAAGTCAAAATATCCTTTATGAACCCGACTGCAAAGATTTTCAGCATTTGTACATTTGTACATTTGTTCCTGAGGCATAACATTAGCACAAAAATTGCAAGAAAATGGTCAAAAATCAAGCATGCACATCACTCAAATGAGCGTTAACGCGTAGTGCTGAAAATTTGATTGGAGTCAAAAAGCAAACGGGATAAATACTGTAAAATGGATTTGGGTGAGAAAGGAATGCCATAAATTTCGAGCGAGTAGATGATCAGGAGGGCGCTTTAGTTAAATCATGATGAACGGTTTGAAAGCGGTCAATTAAATTTTTACTGAAATATTTTTACATATATTCAGGTGCTTAGCAAGCAAGAACGTCACCAGAGAATCTCTGAACCATCCATTACACGCTAAACTCACATCCTTGGGACACATAGTATTTGTGAAGTATTTTTGTAGAAGACCAGGTAAACTAATAGACAAACAATATAACCAATGGGAAGAATACGCACATCCATAAAATTTGTAAATTAAAGTGTACGGTACAAATGGCATTTCGAGTCTGATGGCATAGAATGATAATAGCCGCATCTTGGAAAGGTTTTGTCAATGTATGTTGAACAAGATAGCTTGTAACCTAAATGAAAATTAAGGTACTTAACTGTGAATGAACTGGGTATGTTGTGGTCGCTTACAAAGACGGGGAAGATAAGTGTTTGCCACAGTCCGACGTTCGTCGGGGGGGAGATAATATAAAGGTGCATCATGACGTTTGGAAGGGTTGAGAGTAAGAGATCAGGGCAACGACCACTGCTGAAGCTCATCCAGACCGATTTGTAGAGGGGCTGATGATTCAGCAGTTAGAAAACCACTACCTATAATTATGTCGTCAGAGTACATACGTCTAATAAATTTGGGCAGAATTGGAAGCATTTCCATGTATCGAGGAAAATAGGATGGCTCTCTGTAGGACACCACAGTCATCAATATGAGTGTGGGAACTTTACCGTTTAGCTGGGTACAATGGGATCTGTTTAGGTAGTAGTTAATCATTAGTTTGCACACTGCTGTTTGAACGCCCTTCGCAAACAGCTGATTAAACAAGATTGATCTGTCAACGTGGCTAATCACATTGACGTAATCAAGGAAGGAGAACCGCACATTCTTGCATTTCGCACCCAATGCAGTTGCTATAGCGTGGGAGGTCTTTATGCAAACCTTGATAGGTCCACGTCCGGTTTGCTTGTTGAGACCCAAGGCACAAGTAGGAGCTCGAAAACATTAAGCATGACGGATGTACAGGTGATCGGACAGAATTTTGTGGATCCCTTCTTATGCACGTCATTATTCTGACAGGGCTAAACTTATTGGGAATAATTACACTCTATGGACACCGATTAAAGTGATTCGTCAAGTGCATGTTGTGGGTATCAGCCCACGTTATACGAAAACTGGTGAATGAGCGTTAGGTCCACTAGCCTTAACTGAGTTCATATTACTGAGTTTATGGTTGACTTCAACAAGTTGAATGTAAGTTTAGACCAAACAACAAAGGAGGACCAAATTAACGGGATGTGGATGCTTCCTGAAAATAAGATCAGTAATCAAAGTAGATTTTAGCTACATCCACAGATCCAAGCTGCTTGTTGGAGCTTCTCCCGCATCACTGCATTAAAATTTTCTTTAGGTCTCGGCGGTTGTGGTTGGACAAAACGGCTTTGGTTTATATATTATTCAGTAGTGAAATCGAGATTTTGCTTGCTAGCGTGAGTTGTTTGTCGGGGACAGTCAAGTTACATTAGTAGGCTTGTTCTTTTTCATTTTAACTTGTTTGATTGATGGTGCGGCGAATCTATGTACTCTTAACTAAATGGCTTAGAACAGGGAGCAATGCTGGAAGCATAATTTAAGATAATCGAGGAAATAATAACATGGAACATACAGATCTTCGTTGTAGAAAACTGTGAAATCATTAGGTCAGATATTTCTGTAAACCCGCAATAATTGAGGAAGAATAATCTCGTCGCTGCACAGTTTTGAATTGCTTATTAGCCAGTGAACCTCAGGGAGTCTTACCATGAATGACAGGGCACACCTTTATAATACCATGATCAAAATAAGTGGGTGGGGCTGTAAAGAGTGCGGGAACAGACAAATATGATGTGTGAAGGCGAAAGGTATTTGCCTTTTGAGTCTGATCTGAAAGGCCACGTATATATTCAAATGAAGTACCTGGATGTTATCAATTATATTTAAGTCTCCAGCGATGTCACAGACTGAGCGGTCAAGTTTATGTAGTAATGCCGAGGAGAGATCATCCGTAAATATTTCCAACTCTGATGTTTGTGTGTCGGCGGATACTTATTCATTCCCAATAATAAGAGAAACAAAACCACTCAGAATCTGGCTTAACTTCGAACGAATGGCAGCTGACTGTGACAACTGAGTAGGTAAAATATGGATGACGAATTACACCAAACTTGCAGAATAGGTGGTGACACCACCTATCACGATGTTGTGGCTTTCTGTGGCGGTTAGATCTGATGGGACTATAAGCAGCAGGTTGACTAACATTATCTTCTACATTATCATGTAACCATCGTTCCTGATGCAGCACAACAACTGCATTCGTATATCCAATTTCATAAATAAAAGGGGTAAGCTCCGTTACTTTTCCAAGTCATGATGCAACACTGCTGGACAGGAAAAGTTGAAATGCTGTCGTGTCAACTGAGCGACGTCTAGGGCTTCTTTGCTCGGAAATCGCGTTGACAGGATACGAATTAGAAGTTTTGGATCTGCTTGCAGGAGAACGAATTCTAGACTTCGATTATGCTGACAATATTACCCTAATCTGTGACAGCTCCCGGACGTGCCAAGCCGCATTGGACAGATTAGCAATGGCTGTCAGCCGCTTCGGGCTTTGCTTTGCATCATCGAAGTTCAAAGCGTTACTCTAAGACTGGCCTTTATCGTCCCCTATGCTTACTCTTGATGGGAATCAGCTGAAATTTGTTCAAATATTCAAATACCTGAGAAGTTGTATCAGCGCCCTTGGGATTGAAGATGAGATCACGAATATTATAACAAAAGCTGGAGGCACTTTTCTAACCTGTGCCATATAGGGCGCCTGCGCGACATCACTCGCGTCCTGAAAGCAAGAGTGTACATTACATTAGTGTACTACTGTACTGTTGCGAAACCTGACCCCATAGAACAACGGATATAAAGAGGCTAGCTACCTTCGACTACCGGTGCCTTCGCAAATTAGCTCATGTCTGGTGGGAAGAGGGAGTGAGCAACGAGCGTGTTCGACGCCTTGTTTACGGCACAGGAAAAGGAAATGTGCCGCTCAGCACCGGTATTTCAAGCGCCAGGATCCGATGGCTCGTCCACGAGTTACGCATAACAGCCCACCGACACCCTCGAAGTGCGTTATTGGCTCCGGGGGTGTAGATGGAAGAGGAGGAGGGGTGGTCAAGCGATGACTTGGACTAGAGGAATGGAGGCTCTCACTTCAAAGCTGGCCTCAGTTGGAATGTCTCGGCTAGCTGGTTGGGGTCCGAAAGACAATGAACACGTTTGGCTGGATACAATTTTTGATATGGCTTGAAGCCGCATTGTCGTTCTTGCTGTGCGATTCTTTGTCCCACCCCATCCCTCTTAGTCTCCCCCTCCAACCACGATCTCATAATTTAGCATCTTAATATGTTGCATAGTAACTGCTCATTTTCTGGTAGCTTATCGGAACGATGCACATTCGTCACCGGTAGCTCAGCTGTCTTGCATCAGTTGCACTTATTCTCCTATCGTCCTTCTTTGTAGTGCGGCACAGTAGCTGAGGTGTTTCCCACCCAGAGCTAACGTTTATAATGGGTGTGCGTGTAGTTTCGCGCCAGCACGGTGTTTTCTCAGTTTGTATTAATGTTTCCGCATAACTCGTTTAAAATTGCTGCTTACGTTGCGAGCATATAGAAGAATATGCTGATGGGGAGCAGTATCACAGGGAGCTTTCAAAGTGTTGACGGTATAAAACATCGTTATTAGAGAGTAGTCCATGTAAGGCAAATAAAAATATTTGTGTTATGCATTGAGTTCATCCGCAGTAACTTTAGTAAAAGGATTTGCAATGAGAAAGCAATCGACCAATTTGAATGCTCCGCCGATTATGTTAGACCATCACAAATGCACTGGGAGACAATAGTGATCACGACATTGTGTTCCTTTACCATGAGGTTCGATACAAAGAACTTATAAACTTCTATAAATAATAGGCCAAAATATACCGACAGCTGTTGCACTGAGAGCATCTTCGGCAAAAGATATGCAAAAGACAAATTGCGTTTGGAGTTTTTAAGAAACACTGTGTATATCGGCTTAATTCTCATCATCATCATCATCATCATCAACAGCAGTACATCAGCCATTCTTCCTGAATAAATACGCTCAAATCATGCTCCTGGTAGGCCTTCTCCAATGTGTGGTCTCCAAGCCTGTAAGCGCTCACCGGCTGGTGGCCCAAATGGATCACTTGGCACATAGCTATGTTCAACTGGAGCAGATTCCTCTTTGACCATTCATAAATGCAACCTAAATCATGTTAGAGTAGATCGTGATATTCATTGTTACTAATCGCCCGCTGTATTTGGATGTGGTCGGCGAAAACCAGGAAATTTGAGGAGATTAGTATTGTCAAGTCATTGGTAAACACCAGGAATAAGCGCGGTCCCAATAGTGAGGATTGTAGAACACCACATTCTACCTCAATTGGGTTAGAGAGTGATACCCTTACACATATTTGAAGCTTCTGTTGGTGAAGAAATTTGTCAATGACATCAAGTACAAAATCTCTGATTCCGGAGCTCTAAAGACTGTGAAGTATAATAGGGTGATGCTCGCGGTAGTAAGATTTACAGAAGTCCAGAAAAATGACGTCAACTTCAGACCCAACATCAGCCACTTCCCTCCAACTGCCTCGTGTAATCAGTAGGTTGGTGGTGCATGACCGGTTTTGACGGAATCCACGCTGCTGCGGTGCCAAGATTTTGTATTTGTCCAGGTAGTCCATTAGAGCCTCAGCGATGACCGCTTCCAACAACTTCGCGAGCACAGGGAGGAGAGTCACTGGGCCAATGTTTGCATGATCCGATCCGCTACCGCCTTTAAAAATTGGGGTGATAATGCCAACCATCCACATAGTGATGCTTGTTGTTCATCAAAACACCGTTGGAAGTATTGTGACTGTGGTTCAGCTAGCTTGTTGACCACACCCTTCAGTGCATTCGGACGGATGTGGTCTGCTCACGGAGAGCTATGATTGCGCAGTGAGATTAACTTCCTTAGCATGAAAAATGGGTTAGAAATTAATCTAATCTTTTACATACAGTATAAGGCATCCGGTCAATTTCATTTTTCACAGGTTGAATGTCCTCATACAACACACTACTGGTGCATTTTCTTTTCAAAGATCCCACTGCGTTTGGTTCTTTGAAATAAATACCAATTATAGGAAGCATATATCTGTCTCTCTTTAGTTGAAGCTCAGATGGTAGCCTGCAATTTAACATGTACCCGTTTTTGTTAGCAGTCGTGCTACTATAGATTTTAACTAAAGGAGCATCTCAAAACTCTCGGGCCACTTCATTTGTACTTCGGTGAGGTACGCAGTCGTGACACGGATTTCGCTAACACATCATCAAAGCAGTGTTTCACGAATATAGCACCACCGTTCTCTACCATGTATTAGTATTACATGAACATCACATGCTCCACGTGTAGGAACTCCGTAAAGAAGCATGGTTCCTGTTACAGTTTCCTTCCGGTAATCATTTTAAGTGTCGTCAACTCGACAGCGCTGGCCCCATGGGACGTCTGGAAAGATACGGATAGAAAAGTGTTCCTTCCCGAGACTACCTGTCGACAGTAGCACTGATTCTACTTCAGTAATAGAGTTCATCACAACGCGCAGAAGTCTTGGCTCTCGAAATGTTTAGAGTTGGGGTGTAGCGTAATACGCACTACGTGTACAACTTACAATACAACTCCGATTAAGTTACTAATAGTATTCTACGTTTTGTTCATCCAACTGCCTGCCTCTTATTGATGTCGACTTTGAAACTGGGATATTGGAGCACAGAAGGCTCAGTACAGATAGTGGTTTCTCTACACTTTTCGACATGCCGCAGTTAGTGACTGAAGTACTCGGAGATGTACCGCAGGAAACGGGTGGCGATTGCACTAGGAAAACTTCGCCACTCTCCTCAGTACCCGATACAATTGGTGGTGATGTTAATTGTAAATTACGGCTCCTCTTTGAAGCAACCGTAACCCAAACTTTCGCTAGTACCGGTTTACTCTTTTTCTACGCACTCCGTCTTGAGTTTGGAGGTAGCCTTCCGTGTAGTTACTCCGATCGAACTGGGATACGCATAAGTCAAATATGAGCCACGAATGAGATTGGAACCGCAGTTGATTTTCTGTGATCTAGGTGTCGTGTTGCTTACGGCGTTATTAGCAGTGCATCACGGGATAATAGCAACACTTAAGGGGGCGATTGGGGTGCAAAGTCTGCTACGTTTACCCCAACCGTAATGACTTTGATGGTCAACATTTCTTCAAACTTGGCTAGTTGCTGATCGTACTTCAAAGATAATAAGAGCACGCTTTTTATCAATGTGATAAATGTGCATTCCATGCAGTACCATAGATAGTCTGATTTTTTAAATGACTTGGCCTGACTACGTTTAACTCTGAGGCATCTCGCATATAAAAGCTTGCAACAGTTACGGCACAAAATGCCCCCCTTTACAAGTTTGGTACATGATCCACATAAGTCTTTAAACTGTGGCACACTGGGCATCACCCTTGTTGATGAAATGTTACGAGCCATTTGAATAACTCAACCTCTAGGGTAAAACGTTGTTATGTTACCGACGTTGTCGACAAGGTCACAGTGTTAACACTGCCCTTTTGTGCTCGCAGACTGTCCTCTATGCTGTGACAGCCGGATATGAGAGCTTGAACGTTGGGCAGATTACACGAGGATGTGATTGAGTAATTTCATGGTTAAGTCTATTGATCGCGTCGAGTGAATTTCCTTCGTGAACTGTAGCTGCTCAAAGCAATGTTGGATTTGAACGAGTGACATTTCGTTCGAAAGCCGTTGAAATAGCCAAGCAAGTAAGGTCATGCAATGTCTTCGATGGTTGGAGTTAGGCAAATCTGACGCTTGGATATCGGCGAAACTCTGCCCGGAATTTAGAATTCAGGGAAATGTAATATGCACTGGAGTGTAATCGAGAAGATAGTATCACAAGTTGAAACTTTTAAAAGCATGACGAATGAGTATAGATCCAAAGGTGGGCGGCAAAATGCCCCTGAGCCAAAGTGAAAAAGCCACGAGTGCACAAGTAAGCGATTTGCACGCATGTTCACTCAAGTTCAACAGGGATACCTACATTATCTTCGTTAAATTTATTGTGTTTGTAATATGTTTTGGGCAGCGTGCACATTTTGTACTCATTGCGGATTCGTTGACAACTCCCTTAATTCATATGCCAAATTATCGAAGAGTTATGTCTGTATAGCCGTATTATTTAAAATATATATTTTATTTGTTACTGTTCTTTTGAGGTTTTGGCTGTTGTTTGACATCCCCGATGTGACTGTTCTGGAAGTGAATGTTGACAAGGTGCCTACCTGTCCATTACCCATTACCTCGTCCATAGTGGATTTACAAAAGTTAGCGAACACAACACGACTACACAATGAGATATACTTTATCACATGTAGTAGGCGTGCGCGAGTTTCCACTAAACAAATATGTGTGGATTCGGCCTTCTCCAAGCGAGCGGATACCATGAGTTTGACGTTAGCCACTGAGAGTATGAGTTTCTTTATATTCAGTAGTGCCCATCTATATAGGTTTTTCTAAAGAAAAGCAATATAATCCGCCAGTATCTGCACTTCACCAGCTTCACACCAGTGCGTTACAAGCGGACCCTTGTGAAAACTTAATTTTGTCGTGCTAGACCAAATTCCTTGGCTGACTGTCTAGCCGTCGAGCTAGAATTAGGTAAAACAACACTCATCGAGAGGGATTCTACTCGTAGATTTATGGCGAAACACAGCCAACAGCGAGGACCAAATGATCTATGCATACGGCAACCAACAGAAATATCTATATCGAGCGGCATTTCAAGAGTGACTTTAATGTTTTGGAAAGGAGGAAACGTTTAATTTCTGCTACACAGGAAAGTTGTTGTGCTGCTCAGGTTGTGGTCATCCATAGAACTCTTACAATGCCGCTGCCTCCAACGAAATAAGCTTAACCGTTCGGGCAACTCACGCTGCATATACCGATAGTGTGCGATTTCGGAGACCGTTATCTATGAAGAACAAATCGCCCTTTGAGTTCCCGAATAAAGCAGCAAGTGCCAAGATGGGTTCAACGTGGAAATGCCCAGCACCCCTGTCCCACTGAAGTTCTGTGCTTTCGCAGGCCGCAAACTTCCACAATAGGCTATAGCCTACTACACGTCACCGTATAGAGCTTGAATCAGCGTTCAATTGTGTTACGTCGCTCTAATCCCCGCTTCCTTTGTTTCGCTAAGGCTGTTTCCACAAGCCGGTTGAAGCAGGCCCTGTTTGTTCAAAAGCAATTATTTGACGGCTTAAGACCGCTGTGGACACAGAAGAGGAATTTTCGTCATTTATTTCCACCTTATGCATATTGTGTCAAACTCATATTTGCGTATATGGTTGCAAAACGGTTATTGTTAATGATACAGAGGAAAATAAATGGAATGCATGCAACTACTAGCTTTCATCCTCTTTCCTGCCTAGCTTTTTAAGCCTTTGGTTTGCTTAATGTCTGTTGCCTTATTAGCCCTATAGCCGGTGTAAACGCGAATTAATCAGACCGGGAAGGAAGCTGATGGGAGCGACATTTCATGAACGGATCCTGCCCATGCTGATTCACATGCAAACACAAGCATGCTGTATTTAGCAATTCAGGCGTACACACAAAGCGGTGGTTAGGATGCAGCCCGCACCACACACAAACCATGTGCATAGTACCAATTTTGTACCTAAAACCATCACGAGGAGCTTGCATCCTGTCAAATCCAGCCATGACCAACTGTCTCCTAAAGCCAGTATAACCGCACAGCAGATTCGCCTTGCTAATAAAATTAACAATTATGGCTTCCTGCCACTTGAGATATCCGCTTTATTCAGGAACCAACTGCAGCAATGTTTGTATTGAAGTAGTTCCATTTGGTAAACCTGGGCCCAGCGTATGTTGCGTAATTGGACACACGGTGAACTGATATATACACCTAAGCAGATTTGCGAAAATGCACGAAAGCAACTGGATCTTAGCAACGCAATTTGGATTAACAACAAAGAAATTGCATGCCGAAAAGCTCACGTCCGCCGAAGTAAAACAATGCGCCCTAGGAGATAAAGTGACATCACAACTGTGCAGGATATAGAGTTATACTTGCACAAGCAATTGGTACGATAAGAAGATAGGCGAGAAAGGCAATTAAGCCACTTCGCTCGGAAACAACAGAAAACTCTTTGATGCTAGTTGTGATATAGTGTTGCTCAATATCGAATGTGTCATAAGATACTTCTGTGAAGGAAACCGTGTAATCAACAATACCAACGGGCGAGTTCCATCTCGCACTCCACCACTTATTTTATAGACGTATGCTTTGACTGCGCTGCCTGATGATTAGTATTATGGCTATATATTGAAACGGGTTCATGCAACCCCAGTACAGTCGGACAGCAAACACATGTATTGAAGGGCACCGGACGCTTTTTAACCTCCCTGGATACCAGCAACAGTACACTGCTTCTGTCCTCCGTTGAAATTCATCCTGGGTAATGCCATTGTTCAACGTTGTGTTGTAGTATCCGAACTCTCATTACTGCGCTGTTGTAGACGTGGTCATTTATTGGTAAGTACTGGAATTTAGTGTGCTCGTTTTATGTGCGCCTTCCACTATGATAACGATGGCTGTAGTCAGTCCCGTGTGCGTAGTCATGCACTGTTTACGGTTCTTTCACTCTCAATCTGCTCATTCACATGCGCAACTTATTCCCTTGTTTTTGGCCCCCGCAACGATACACGGCGAAGCTGGTAAATGTTTTTAGTTGTCGATTCTTACACTATGGACTACATAATACATGTGATCGAGTACCACACACGGTGGCCGAAACAACCACGAGGGTGTTAATGAATAAAAAATGAATCCGTTGGTGGTGGGAGAATTACCACGGCTCGCAATTCTTGTTATCGATTTCTCTATGCTACCTTCGAGGCCGCCGCATAGACGAAATGGTTGAACGATGAACCGTTGTTGCTGTCTGATTAGTAGGTCGTTTTGGAACACTCGTTTTTTCAATGAATTGCAAATGATTCAACTTGTTTCGCTCCTCTCACTGCCGTTGCAACCCCACTCTGTCGCCTTTGTGGTGGTTTCAAAGGTTATTGCTTTTTTTCTCAAAACTCTCTGATGACAGCTTCATCAAATTTTAGAGCTGCTAAGCTTGTGAATGATTGATTGTTTTCCTACTATCCCTCGACTATCTCAAAATCCGGGAGTGGCACATTCGCGCAGTGAGAGGCGTTACCCCATTTGGCCTACTCTCAACCATACATTTTATCATGGCGCTAGTCGAAGTCCTTCCAAAGCTTGCCTTCTATCGTTGGATGTAGCCCACACGCCCGGTCGATGCTACTACTTACGCGGAAGAAAGATCCTCGTAGAAGGAAAATTGATGCACCACAATATGTACTCCTGACTTTCATAACGACTGTCAGTTTATTGGCCATTCTATGAACAAAATGAGCACTGCGACTGTAAATATTGTTCTCGATAGATCCAAGAAGAAAGCGTTAATGTCACCTTCTGACCAGCAAGTTGGATCGATTAACCTGTCATTAGTACAATCGATGGATTGGCGTAAGCTCTTGTGTTTATCTCTTAGCTGCCACGGCAAGCTTTCTTCCTTCTCGCTTGATAACATACGCCAGCAACGCTTTGAAACCTAGCAAGCACCATAAAAACCACATCAGCATAGTGAAATGCTCTGACCCTTCCCCATCCCTCTTCACATCCATAGACTGCAGCTGGCAGTAATGCTACAATACACTTAAATCGATCGACTAATTAATCACGGTCAAATTTCGAAAATTGTTAAGAATACCCAAGTATCCAGCAGACACCTTTGCATCTATTCATTAATGACCACGAGTTAGGTATTCCCAGTCTCATAATCACGTTGTTATTACAACGGAAAGATGGATCGGTACGACAATCTCCAACCCAAATATCATCCTGAACTGGGCCATTTGCGACCACTAAGTCTCTGCGATAAATCGGCTATTTCACTCGCCACTCATAGTAGGTGGACAAACTGTGACGCATAAAGACTCAGTAAAGGAGACATGGAAGACTAACTACTTACTACCCTGGACGGACGCCCTCTACGTCATGCTCAAAGGCATCCAATTGCTCACGCATGGCTGCGGTAACCTGCGCGCGCCTTCTGCAGCTATCTAACAAGGCAAATCAATAACGTGTAGGCGTCCCTCATTCGATACCGAAAGCTGGTAATCCAACCAAAGTGGATAAACACCGACAAATCTGCCTGACCCATATTTTGGCAAAACGCTCGGGATAAGCATGAAGAAGAGTCTTCTGCAGCTTCGCGCATCATAAAGCCTCTTAGGGCCCGCACAAAATGGTTTCGTTAAAGATCGCTCTTGCGTCACAAACTATTGTTGACGGTGCACGAATGGTTGCAAGCGCCGAACCAAAGCAAGTTGGTTGACGTCATGTACATCGACTAAAGTAAGGTATTTGACAAGATGAATCATGCGGTGCTCCACGACAGGGTGAGTGTGTGCGGTGTTGGCTGCTTGCTGCAGGGATGGATCAAGCTTTCTTGTTGATCGAAAGTGGGGATCCAGGTCGACAGCCATTTGACCGACTAGTATCCATGGTTCAGTGGCGTGACCCAAGGCACTGTCCTGCGGCTGATTTTGTTTCGGATCCATGTAAACTATGTACCACAGCTACTCCAGGCAACTTGTGCGTTGTTCGCAGATGAATTACAGATGTGGAAAGTAATCCGTACACCCAATGACTGTGACCTGCTTCAGCAGGATCTCGACCGCCGCTCCACATGGTCTGCAAAGGTGGACATCCCGATCAACCCAGTCAAGTGGCAGGTCATGAGGCTGGGTAAATGTGAGCACGATGGGGAGGCTACGCGGTGGCAACTCAACCGTTGCATACCGCGCCTTTCTTGCTAGACCTCGGTGAACTCTCACGCTACGACCTAAAGTCCATGGACAGCACTAACATGATTTTCCAAAACAGACTACGTTTGCTTTGGGCGCTCAGGTGCAGCTGCAGCACTTGGTGCAAAGTGATGGCCGCTAGCTTCTTCGTCTCAATAATACGACCAATGCTTGAGAATGGCTATCCCGCATATTGTCTTATCACACGACGCAAGGTAGAAAAGATTGTGCGAGTGGAACATGTGGCCAGCAGGCTGATCCTAATTTCCGAGGAGGGCCGTAGGAAGACCGGTGTAAGAAATTAGGGCTGTACACCCTAGCTTATCGTCGACTGAGAGTGGAATTCATCATGCGCACCGGATATTACATCCAGGTGATTACCCCATGTTGAAGTCGCCGCTTCGTCTGCGCATACCGAGCTGCACAAGAGGAAACCGAGACAAGCTGTTCGTACCGGATTTGAAACGAGTCGCTCACCAACTCCGTTTAAAAAGGAGAGTGGTAAATGTAGGGAGTGACCTGCAGTAGTAAGTAGTTGAGGCAATTTAAGAATTAAGAACTTCCTGGGAAAACACATTTTACGGATATAAAATAAACCGAGCGCACCACAGGATAACGGGTGTTCGTCCCTGCGTGATATTCGATACAGCTACATATAGATATTCATTTCAGTTTGCATTGCACAATTCCTACTTACATATTCTTATTCTTGGAAACTTTAACGTGCACGACACAGAAACGCCAGCAACCGACGGTACGCCGTTTAAAGCCCGCTTGCGACAGCTAATTTCTAGCCACCATCTGCACAACCACGTAACCACTCCCACCAGATTTCGAACTGACAACAAACCATCTATACAGGATAACGTGCTCACTAACGTTAAACTCATGGTTGAGGGGATAGTTACATGTACACCACTGAGGCGTAGTGATCATATTACTCTACTTTTTGACTGTATATGTTATGCGGAGTATCCTGAAAAGGAGGTATATAAGGTGCATACTGTCACGAACTATAATGTGTTAGCTACGCTTGTTAAGGATACATCTTGGACTTCCTCAAACAAAACCCCCCTAGACGTAAGCTAGGAAAATTTACAAAGACGTTTAGCACACTGGTAACGAAAGCAGCGGAACAGAAATCCATCCAACACAAAAACAAACATAAGTTATTTCTGAGGAGTAGAACACTTAACTGTAGGTCCCAGAGGGACTTGACATGGCGAGATCATAAGGACTGTCCGAATGAACAAGGTATTTATACGGGTTAAGAAGCATTGCTTTACAAGTCCCGTTGAATAGTTGGTGGGGATATCAACATAACAATAATGATAATAAGGATAGTAAAATAGTTAATGCTTTAAATATGAAAATAAGGACTTGTCGTTTACTTCGCTGCAGTCCTGCGATTCTCTTAGATTCACAGCATTCACAGTTGACAAAAATAATTTCATGGTAAACTCCAGATGTAGGATGGAGAGGTAGTGTTAGGTGACAAATGTAAGTGGATGAGTGCATCGTCCAGCCGTCTGTTAAATATTGTTAGTGTCGGTGCAGAGATGACAGATTTTTGGAGATCATTCTACGGGTGACAGACACGAATGGAAAAGAAATTTCTGCGGCAATCCAGACGACTGTAATGTTCTGCGATTTTTAATGAGTATCCTCTCAGTTTCGTATTGCTGCTGAGTTGCAGTAAATGGCGGCACATATGATGTGGGTCTCGCATAATCAAGTATGCTATAATAAGGTTGCCTCGGAGTCTACGATAGCTTCCACTGAACAATCCCAGTCGTTGCAGCCTCTCCTGGTAGGAATCATTGCGAATTTCAATTACGTTCTTAGATGCCTGAAGTTGTGGCTGCTCCATTGCATTAAGGTCGTGTTTCAGCCATGGATGCCAGGCTTGAATTGCATATTCGACATGGGGGCGAACATACGCACTGAGCATTTGTCGAAATATGGAGCTGTTTATTTGTCCAAACGCCGGCCTCAACAGCCCCACGTGTTGGTTCCCCGGCTTCGAGGACTATTCGGATTGTCTGGAGCAACCCAAGTCAGCTTGAACTAGGACATCTAAGTCACGTTCGAAAGTTCGTTGTTGTAGTATATTCGTTTCGATTCGGTATGAGTAGGTGCTCTGATGTCGGATGGAAAGCACCTTGCATTTACTGAATTTGAAATCCAATCAGTTTTGGGTCGACCATTGATACACCGTATCTAAATCACTCTGAAGAACATGTTGGTCGGCTTTCGCCTGGATCCTGTGCCAGATCTTGATATCGTCGACAAACATTAGTAATTTTAAAGCGATTTCCTGTGCAAGGTCATTAATAAACACCAAAAACAAACGCGGTCCTAAAACTGAGCCTTGCGGTACACCAAACTCGACTTGTATGGGGTCCGATAAAGAGCTCCAAACTCTGACCACCAATTGCCGTTGAAGTAGAAAGTTGACGATCCTGCTTAAAAGAGGGTCTCCGATTCCGTAATGCTGCAGCTTGGATAGTACTATCCGATGGTCTAGACTGTCGAAAGCTATGCAAAAAGCCCAGGTAGATCACGTTAATATCTTCAACAGCGTCAGCTGTCTGGGTCCAACTGCTGTGTGCGATCAGTAAATTCCTTTACATGGATGCTGCCGACGGAAACCGTGCTGTTCAGGAGTGATGAAGTTGCAGTTTTCCAGATAGCACACCAGTGCATCGGCAACTATGGATTCCATGACCTTGGAGAGTATAGGAAGAAGGGTTACTGGGCGGTAGTTGGAGGGATCAGATCTGCTTCCACCTTTGTGAATCCGGGTTATTATTCCAAGCTTCCGCATTGCGGGAACTTGGTTCTGGTCTAATCAGCACTGGAAAAATTGAGCTAAATGTCCTGCCAGTTGGCTTGCTGCTAATCCCAATGCCCCTGGACGAATGGTGTCAAAACCCGGCGTGCTGTGTTTGTGTAGAAACGTCAGCTTTTGTAATACAGCCACTGCGGTAAGTGATGTGGGTTAGTTTTGGCGAGCAGAAGACAAAGCTTGGTAGGCAGCTTGGTGGCAAGACACTTTAAAACTTTGGGGCTTTTTGCACCTGCAGCGCGTTTTCTGCTTCCACGGCTGTACTTTTTGGGCAATCAGCCTTCTTGGGTGGAGGAATTCTTTGCCCCACCTTCCGTAGGCTATTAACGTGATTGTACAGCAGTTTCTGGTTAGCACTGAAGGATTTTGTGATTTTCTGCTGATAGGCGGCTTTGTATTCTCTTAACAGTTAAGTTCAGTGGTTACGTCGGGCTACTTATTTGTCCCAAGTTTCTGGTGCCTGCGATTATCTGTACACTTGCTATGCTGCGTCGCGTACTGTCATCCATTTTCGAGTTCTGCTCCTAACAAAAGAAACCCAAATTGCACTTATTGCAAGCTTTTATCTCTAAAGCCTGTGTAATCAGTTGACTGAATTTTCTGATGAACTCGAGCCAGGCGACGTCCGGGGGTTCTTCTTTAAAGAAAGACTAAGTTGTGGCGCTGACGAGCTGGGCGAGTCGGTCGCACTTTGCGTTGGTTCTCACAGTCTCATCTTTTCATTTAGATATCCTGCATAGCAGACGAATTTGAAACTGATGACTGCGTGATCACTGCGACCCAACGGACAGTCTAAAACCAAGGCATCAATCATATGCTCCTCGTTGGCAAGCACAATATATAGCACTTATGGTCTGTTACCAGTTCTGAACCAAATGGGCAAAGTGATGTGCTTGGAAAGAGGCAAAGTAGTTACTAGATCCTGTAGATCGGCTCCGAATTGTTCTCCGATCGTATCAAGGGTTTCTAAACAATGTATGTTGAAATCACCCATGATAAGAATGTGAGTGTACTTTTGTTGTAAACTGCACCTTAAAGCAGCCGCTAGGTGGTAGTCGGTTTCGGGTGTTGAGTTAGGGGCGCGGTACACCAAGAAAATAAGGCAAGCGTCCCTGCCTTTTAACTGCAACCGGCACCGAAGAGAACAGGGGAACTGCGTGTCTGAATCCACCACGGCTTCGCATTGTAAGTCTTTTCGGTAATACCGGCATACCCCTCCCCTTATATGAGCCTGTCGTTCCGGATCAGTGACATGCCCGGTAGCGGAACTTCAGAGTCCGTCATTCCCTTGTGCAGCCACGTCTCGGTGATACCAATGACATCATACGTCCCGGAAGCTTGGCGATTTTTCAGTTCAGCCAGTTTGTTAGAAAGTCCCTGTGCATTCGTATACAAGCAGGCCAGTATTTTGGTCTCTAGGAGCCCAAAGAGGGGTGAAGCGGTCACGTGTGGGAGAATGCCGACCGATGAGAGGTCGGCAGTTATTCGTTTTCTTTTGATGCGTTAATGATACCTCGTTTGCAAATTGATTCGGCCAAGGTGCGTCCCAACCTTCGTTTAGACCTACGTCAGAGTCAATTAAAGCAGCACTCGAGTTACGCTTTTGTACTACTGTCGGTACGCTTACTGCTTCAGTTGCTTTAATGTATGAGCTGTGCAAAGTGTTTGCGACCTTAAACGGAATTTCGGAAGGAAGATATTTCCGATTTCTCCGCCATCGATCCAAAACATCCTTTGCTTGTTGCTCTGACTGAACCATAAGTTTTAGGATTCTAGGGCCGCATCCTCTATAATTTGGTGAGAGAGATAGCCTGGTAAGCGAAAGTGCCACAACATTATCCAAAGAAAGTGTTTCACGAATGAACCGCCTCTGTTCTAAATCGTGCTTTCCGGTCACTTGAACATCCTTAGAAGGATGTTCTGACACGTCATGTATGAAGATTGTGTTTTGGCGGTCTTGCATGCTGTGCCCTTCTTCGGTGTATCGTTTTGATTCTCGCGCTTCAAGGGACATCAGGATAGATACTTATCCCACAGGATCCGTTTTAGCGCGCTTGCGGAGAGCAAAACGTTTTCTACGTCAGTGGAGGATTCTACAGTTACTCGAATAAGTCTGGGTTCACCATAGTGTAGCGAGTTTGGATGACAAATAATTCGTAACAATTTTACGGGCTTGGCTTTGATACTCATCTGCGTACACAATGAGTTCCATTGGTCTTTGTCGTCTGATAACTTATCCCACAATGTGATGGCGGTAGATTCAGGGACTTTTGATCATACAACAGTCCGGGCACTGTTGTTGGATCCCTTTTTCATCGATCTACAAGGTATGGTACTCATTTTTCCTGATTTGTTGACAAGTGATATTTTGCTGTTTTTCTCTCTATTCACGTTAACGGTGTTTACATTGGAAGAGGACGAAACGGCGGCTTCTCGGTGGACCCTTGCAGCAATCTCTGCCTACGTAACCGATGTTCTGGGAGGCTTAGTCTCGACAAGAGATAGTTGAGCTACAGGTACCTAGGGTTGGTGTTTGGCTGCTTCATCCTTGTTACTGCTAAATTGCAGGTATAGTGGAGTTTGCTTAACCAGACGTTTTGAATGTTGCCTGATTTTCTTTGCCGTGAGTACTGTTTGATTCTCGTAGGTACAGTCTGTTTTCGCCCGGCATTCTACCAAAGTTGGAGAAGACAACGATGGAGATTTGTCTGATTGCGGTTCAGGGGAGGTGGATTGTTCAGCATTCTGTTGCTTAGTAGCTGCTAGCTTCCGTGGTGCATACTCGCTTTCATAGATTAATATTATTGTTTATCCTTTGCTCTGCTTCTGCGGTTAACCGGTCGAATTTCTTAGCTAGGATAAGCAAGCACTTAACGAGGGGGATGGTATTACACGCAGTACAGAACCAAAATGCATGTTGGGAGATATTTCGCTCCAGTAACTGTTGTTGGGACACATTTGCACATTTTGTATGGTACCATTCCAAACAGTGCGAACAAGCCATACCGATTTTTACTACTCGATAACATTCTCCTAACCCGCAAATGACTTTCGCTTTGAGTCTTTTCGGTTTCGCCTTTCTGCCATTCAATTTGGTGTTGTTACCTGACCCAGTGGGTTGGTCAGCGTTCTGTACTTTTACAGCTTTGAGAGCGGCGCACATCGGTCAGGCGAGCGTGGTGGTTGCTAGGTCAAATGGGCGGTCGGCGTGGTCGCGCGGTCCGTGTGAGTGGATATGCAGCCGCACTGGCTGAGAAGGTCACAAGGAATGGCGAGTGACTGGAACCTGAACAGAGCGCTGAACACAGATTGACAGATCACAGATTCTTTCACAGCTGTGTTGATAAACACTAGATTGGAATAAGCTTAGGCTTTTCGGCCTGCCTAGAGAACTTTGTATAAAATGGGGTCACACAGATAGGTGACCGGCTCAATATGAGTGAATTAAACGCTTGCGCTTAATCACAGATGCCAGTGAAAACGGTTAGTGATGGCACAGCCTTTAATCGTAGAAGATATTTCCACGTATGATGGGTCACTGTGTAGGGCTGGTAAATCCGATTCGAATGAGCGTACAGTGACAATGCTGCGAGAAGTTGGAGAGAGAATGGAAGGGAATACTCCAAATGAACCAGCGGCACGCAGGTCACGCGTGTGTGAGGATGACCTTAAAAGGAATGCCGAAACTTGGACCGCATACATGACACATTGTAACTTCTGTGTGAAACTGATTCGCGGATGCAAGTTCATGCATCAGCAAGAGTAAATGAAGCGATTCTGCACGAACCGCGAACTTTTGTACAGGCACGAGGACGGATTTCGAAAGATGAAGCAGGGGATTCCAGCACTAGTCACGGCTGACGGTTGCACGCTATAAGCAATGAAAGCAGCTGATTTCCTACGGCTTCATTACTCCCAAATTTTCCACTAGGTAACAAGCCCAAATATTCTCCACATTTCCATTACTCCACCGTCGGGTTTAGACAATATCACCTTCACTGCGGAAGCTATGTTGAAGAAGTTGTTATTCTGGAGCCGACAACATCTGACCAATGGCTGTGCAGGCAGTAGTCAGTGATCTAGCAGAACCACTGGCAGTTTTCTGTCAACCATGTTTAGAAGGGAACCAAATTCCACCAGTATGGAAGCGAGGGGGAATCATTCCCATTTACAAAGGATCAAGCTGCACTACACTATCAACTACCGTCCAAAAACACTACGAACTGTACTTTCCAAATTATGAAATCAATCATCACAGATGCACTGATGCAGTATCTGGAAATCCACAACTTATTAGCCCGTGAAACATGGCTTTCGCCAAAAGCGTTCACGTACCACCAACCTATTAATTGCACCTATTACCTGGATTGAAGCTGTTGATATCGGAGCAGGAGTCGATCTCACCTGCTTGGACTTATCAATAGCGTTCGATCGCTTAGACCATCAAAGTTTACTTCAGAATATTCGTAACTGCGGCATTAGCGACCAAATCATGAGTTATATTAGCAATTTTCTACGCAAACGACTACTAGCGGTGAGAGTCTGAGAATCATTAGCCCATGCAATGGATGTGATGTGGGGTGTACCAAAAGGCTCAGTGCTTGGACCTCGTCTATTTCTGGTATACATTAACGATTTGGCGCGATCAATTGCTTCCGATTTCCTCTTTATCGCTGCTGTTATAAAGATATGGCGAAGGAGCAGATGACCGGACTAACATGAACGGCTCCAGTACTATCATAACACAGTGTGCGACTGAGCGGTTCAAAACGCCCAACCATTAAACGTAGACAAAGGTTGCGTTGTGCAAATAAGCCATAGACATAGCTATACATATTTGCACAGCACAAAAGGACTGCAGACCAGCTCTCACCATTGGGAAGTTGGTGTGCTCGTACGATGGACCTCAACTGTACAAAACAGGCTGAGGTAACTGCAAACTGGGACAAGTAACACGTCTTGCTGCGAAGGGAATTCGAGAGTTTTGACCGATCAATCTGACAAACGATGCACAAATCCTACATGCGTCCACATGTTGAATACGCCATCCAAGTTTGACAACCTTGTTTGAAGCGCGACCTAGAGGCGTTAGAGGCACCGCAACGAAGGGCAACAAGAATGCAAATGATCTTTGCTATCACTCTTATCACCGAAGGCTGAAGTTGTTGGGAATTTTCAGCGGACACTATAGAAACCTGCGCTGAGGTCCCATTTTAGCGTATCATGTGTTGTGTGATCCCAATCTCATATGCCACCACTTGCTGAAAATCAGCCACAACTCTCAGCTCAGGGGTAAGTATTTAAAATTTAAGGAAAGATATAACCGTCTAAAGTGTTAACGAAATTACTTTTCCTTTCGGGTTTGCTAACCCTAGAACGCACTGCCAGACTTAGTTGTATCCTCCCCACCATGGACGTTTTTCAAAAACGATTACATGTTGCTCTTAGCTCCCATCACTTTGTTACCTAAACTTCTATATTGTGGATTATACCCGGCATACTTCTCTACATGCAACCCAAGTGAGCGACCATCTTCTAATTTTATCCTGCCGTATATCAATAACCACTTCACCCCAGTGTCTTTCTGAATGCTTATGTTCGATGTTTTTAATTTTACACTAGGTAATTAAAGTATTCATATTGGCAGACTTTCGCTAGAGGAACCACATGCATTTTGGTTTCATCCTATTCACCCCAACCAATCTGCGGGACGTGTTAAGCACTTTCATTTATGCCGTGACAAATCATTGTTCATTGTTCATGGTTCATTGCTTATAACCAGTAATCAGAGACAGAGGCAGAGCAACACATTCCCATCCGAAACCAAATGCATCACTTTATTTGAACAACAAGAATCAGTCTCTCATTTGCTCCAACTTTTCAGCCTAAACCATGATGCATGCTGTAAATGACAAAATGACATTACCAACCAGGTGGCAAAGATTCAAGCTAGTCGGAGAGCTACAGTCACTCCAGAGCCGCGTATTCATATGCCAAAGATCTACATTAAGCGAAATCTATTCATTAACTGGGACTCTATTATGTTTGTGATGAACATAGCTGGATGTGACATAAACCTTATGGCCCAATCTATGTAAAATGCAACTGCTAATTAGGGAGTCGGTGATCATGCAGTGGTCATAAGAAACTACGCGCATAATATATCTTCGGCAATCTCCTAGTGTACACTATGCACCCATCTTAAACAATATGGGATACACCCATCCCTCGTCAGCAAAACGCCTGTTGTCATTGGGACTCTCTACATGGGATATTTCCGATCTGCGCATTGCCAACATCCAAGAAAACATACTGATGTATAAACGTTATGTGCGAGCTGCAAGCCACCAAACACAATCACTATAACAACACAAACGAAGGCACCTACTGAGCATGCAGCCCTTGAAGGAGTTCCCCCAGCGTTTAGTTAGCCTTTTGCTTACTGATTTGTCTGGGCACTCATACCACCTTGCTGCATTTCTATAACGCTCACTTCTAGAGCTAAATGTCTTTGCGGATTATTATCTAACTCGTTCCACGCTCGCTTTCTTAAGCTTCGAGGATTCTAATCCCATCACGTTTACGCCCAGTGATCGTTAAACGCCATTCCGCGCTATTTGTTTTCCGTTTGCCTCGACTGCACTCTATGCATGGAACCATTCGGTGTCAGCTATTGTGCCGATCGAAGGAATATGACCAAAAGGTAGGTCCACAAATAGCTAACATTGAAGGAGAAGAATAATCTGCAGTATTTTCTGTAAAGCAGCAGCCAAGTATAGACGACGGAACTGTTTAGTGTTAGCACGACGACTGCTATTAACAACCAACAGCCTACTCATGAGTAGTGGAAGAAAACCCGTAATGAAGGTGGACGTTTACAGTAGAAGGTGGGGAAAGCCTCATGCGAGGAACTCAATCAAGCGACGCTGCGCTGGTTCAAATAGAGCATCATATAAAATGAAAGGTGAAGTGATTTATGCGGGGTAGAAAAGAGGTTGCTAGACAAGTCCGGCAGCATGGTGGTGTTAAAATTACAATGAACAACTGCTAGGTGAGTCGTCGGTTTGAGCGTTCATGTAACAGATACGCCACGGAATAATATCATGGTAAGTGGAAATTGATTGAGAACGACAAGGTAACAGTTAAACAGTTACCATTGATAAACACAACAAAAAGAGTAAAAACGAGAATACTCACTCATGTACTGCCTACTCAGTTTTATGTCACATATTAATACGATTTGAAAGCGTAATTAATATTTCCCTATAACTACTATTCCACAGTAGCTCAGTTTAAGCAACTAAGTGATTTGCACCTAGCGAAATATCCAATCGTTGTTAAAATCTACTAGGTGGAGCAGATACGAAATTTTTTAGGGCGTTCTATTATTGGAGAACCCGAGGAGAAAAATAAATCGCGGCTATAATGTGCGCACAATTTCATAATGTTTCCTCTGAGATTGGTGTTATGGCTTAGTTACAGCAAGTGGTGGCTTACGTGATTACGGTCGCAAAATATTTGATCGACTAATATGAGATGGCCGAGCAGCCTTCCATAGCGGCCACCGAAAACTCCCATTGGCTTCAGTATTTCATGATAGAACAAATTTCGTAGACCGTTGACGTTCCTTCTAGTCCCGCGTTGTGGTTTCTCTATCACTTCTAAGTCGCGCTTTAACCAAGTTTGTCAAGCTTGGATGGCGTACTCAACATGAGGGCGCACGTAAGAATTGTGCATAATGGGGAAAATTGATGGATCGGAATTACAGAATTCTCTCAGCAGCACGCCGAGTTGCTGTATGACTCTCCGCAGCCGCTTCTGACTGCTTTAAAAAACTAAGGTCACTTTTATGGAGCACATCAAGGTCGCGATCTGAGGAGTTGTTCGCAATACATGTGACCTAAACTATACATTTCCTCATGTATATGATTTTGTTCCAAAATACCGAACTTTGCCTATAACGTTATAATGCTCGTTGCATACAATGTTAAGCAATTAACCCCTCAATATAGTCGAACTTAGTGTCAGTACACCGTTCCCAACAGTGCTTTCATATCTGGTAAGTCCTCTGGAAGTTATTTACCGTGTTGGCGCGTAAGTCATTTGTCGCATTCTCCTGAAATACTTCTATGGTTTGGAAGCGACGTCTTTTCAACATGGTTTTATATTTATGAAACCGTAAAATGTCTGCAGGGGCTTGATCCGGAAAATACGATGTATTGTGCACGACAGGAGGGTGTTGTTTTGCTAGATATCTTCGGACAAGCAGCGAAGCATGGACGTGCGCATCGTCGTGATGCAAAATCCAAGTCTGATTTTCGCACCGTTCACTACACTTCCTGCTGACAGTATACTTCAAACTCTCTAGCATTTGATTGCATGATACTACTCTGACACTTACGTCGCCAGCAACTTCTCGAAAAGTTAAATAGCTCCTTCCACTAAACGCAGCAAACCTCCCTTGACATGGTCATTGTCTGTTGATATGAAATGTCGTCCTGGCTTAGGATCGGAACCACTTAGATCCAACCGTGTATACAAATGTAAACCACTCATAGCACTGCGTGCGACTCATACAGTCCTACTTGTATGCGTGACAAAGCAACTGAACTGTCTCTGTAAAGTAATTACCCAGTTTATAGCACAATTTTAAACACGTGCGCAGCACTTAAGCTCTACCCTTATCTCTTTGGCACTAGTCTGACGAAGAGCTTTGCAAGCGCTCACTTCAGTGGTTGTAACTGCCCAACAGTCAAAGCGGAATGCGGGAAATTGTAGTTCGTTTTCTAAGCAAGCCTTAACAAGCCCACAGTAGCGGCAGTGCGCTAACACTGCCGGCTGCCGCATTATGTTGATATTTCGGTTAGTTTTGTTCACCTCTCATATGACGCAATCGAACGGCTTGACATTTCTCCACATGGGATGTCAGAGTATACAGAACTAACCAGTTTAAATCATGTTGAGACCAGACTGGAGCTTACCAATATCGTTCGGTTTTCTGATTGCTTGCCTTGACCAGATAAAATCCGTGAAGAATAGGAAATCGGTACTACTTTTACTGGTTTAATCATTTATGAAAACCAAAAATGAACGGGGTCCGGGCACCACGTCTTGTGGTACGCCGAAATTTACCTCAATAGCATCGGACATAGATTCTCGTAAACTCACCGCCAAACCAGGTTCTGCAGGGAATTGTCTAACCAACGCATCAGTGGGTCACCAATGATATAGAGGTGAAGTTTATGGAGGATAATTCTGACGTCTCTGCGATCAAGCACTTTTGAGAAGTTCAGGTAATTGATATCAACTCCTGCTCTACCATAAACTGCTTCAGTCCAGCTGTTGCGTGTAAACAACTGGTTCGTAGTGCATAAGTGCTTTTGTCGGAAGCCATGATGCTTCGGTGCTAGTATACTGTGCTTCTCCAGCTACTGCGTGAGTAGGTCGGCGACGACAAACTCCACGACCTTGTCAAGCACATGGAGTAGCCTTTTCGGACTGCACTTGTTGGGTCAGTACGACTACCTAATGGAGATGAGTGATGACCCCGCGCTTCCATATTATTGACATATGGTTCTCCTCCATACAGCTCTTATAGAATAAAGCCAGAGATTTAGTAAGTTCACTGGGTGGTCACTCTAAAGTTTTCGGCCTAATTTTAACAACACCAGGGGAACTGTGGATGCACAAGAACAACAGTTCCTTTGACACACTTCCTGCAGTAAAAGTAATATTGCATAAAGCTGGTGGTGAGACCAGAGAAACAGGAATATCCATTGAGCTAGTAAATCTTTGAAATTTTAGGGAGTAATGGAACCTTATCATATCGGCTGCTTCCGTTGCTGCTCGCGTGCACCCGTCAGTCGTGCCCTATGTTGGAATTCCGTGACTCACCATACGGAGACAATTAACATGCCTCTATAAGTGTTTGCTTTACGTGCAGATTCCATTCATTAACTCCTAATGATGCTTCACCTTGGCCTCACGGATCCAACTCACACAGAAGTTACGCTCTGCCAGGTGGGAATTTTAGGTTTTGGAATGCGATGAATCCCTGTGAGCTCTCCAAGCTAATTCTCGCAATGTCTTGCGGTTACTTGTCATGCTGCTCAAAAATGATTTACCTCAGTCGCGTACTGAAGGTCCAAGGCGATTTATGGGGGCCATCATTTCAGGAGGTCAAGAGGCCTGATTAACAGGCACAAGTAACAAGTTGAAGTGCTTGACCGTATATATTTTATGGTGCTTTTCCTCAGGATATTCCGCATGACATCCATAGGTAAACATTAGAGTACCATGGTCACTGTGATCCAGTGGTGTGCTTGTAATTATTCAGTCTACCATGAGTCCTTTGTTAGTGATTACGAGATCAAGTGTCGGCTGACAGTTAGAAGTTCGATATCTGGTGAAATAAATCATGTGGTTGTACAGAGAGTAGCTGGGAATAACCTATTGCAAACAGGCTTTGACCCTTATGCTATGGGTTGCTGCTATTTCTAGTTCACACATATTATAGTCGCCTGCAATGAGAATCTGACCGTATGACGTGCTCACAGCAACTTGAAATACATGGTTCAGTTTGAGGTCAACCTCACACTGCCCTCTCGTATCCTTAGGGATCAGAAGCAAAAATTGTAAGCCGGCCGCGCGGGTTTGAGCTTGCGCAGGAACCGGAAGACACTCGCAATATCCTTAGCGCAGCTGCGACCGGTGGTGGTTACGTGGTAGCGATTCGTCCGTACTGCGTATCGGCGTACTACTGATGCCATCTTCTTCTTCCATTTAACATGTAGAGATTGGTAGATGGCAAATCACAGCATCGTTCCCCAAACATAGCCGCCACCAATGCAAATCTGGAGCACGGATTTCTGGATGGTCAGTAAATTGTATACTTGAATACCCTGGCTGCCGATTTAAGAATTTGCTACAAAATGTTCACATGCATTTGAGGTTACAAATTTTCAAGCATCTAATGGTTGTCAGGAGCAATCTAAATTGAGCTTTGTAACAGAGCTTCGAAATCGCGCGCGGACAAACGGTACCAGTTTGTCTTTGCAATCTAGGCGCTGACAATTTTTAGCACTGAATCTGTGACAGATGGCTTTTGTAATCAACCAAACGAGCTACTTACTTACAGAGAAGGTGCGAATACTGTGGTGTTGGCAGGCGATCTGAACGCCCAATTTTGAAATCTGTCCACGGATTAGCTGCACTTCAAGTCATGGGGCATACAACTTCAAACGTAAGGCTTTCTACTTCATCTAATACTTTTGCAAATTCCCCAGTCCATGCATCCGTGGTTGCTTTACGCGCTCGCTGTCTAGTAGCTGTCTTACTGATTATGCGCCGTCAGCCAAGAGGAGGTCGGATTAAAGTTTAGAGGGAAATCTATTCAGGGAGGGGGCGAAGGGCTGTCAACCGCAAATGCTCAATAGCAATTTATCTCCCGGGCGATGACGTATGGCAGGACGCGCTTGAGAATGTTGTAGCGTTGGGTAAGCAGAAGCATGATAGGTTGAATTTGAGACACTGGAGGACCAGGAGTCGTAGCTTGCACCACTTTATCTCTTTAACGAGTACTGTTGACGCAAATAGCTGATATTTATTTCACATTCCATCACGGCCGGCAGCCTGTGTCACTGCATCTAAAAGTACTAGGTACTTACAGTGGCGTAGCAACCACACTTTGCCACCCACGGCGGAGGTAAAATTGCTGACCCCCTCTGGCGGTTGTAAATACGTCAACCCTCATAGTTTCGGACAGCTGTTAAATACAAGCAAAGATCAAATTATACAGTGCTGCCATAAATTAAAATTATTGTTATTTTCATAGTACTCGTGAACAAGATTTACAGATACACCTTTCGCACATTACTGGAGGCAGTAACGTTGATAACAACTCCATTTTCAATTTTGTTCTCTAGGTTGAAAGCTGCGAATCCGTGAGCCATGTGAACTTCACTGACCATGGAAGGTAGTTTGTTATGAGCTTATATTTTGAGAATGTGCTCTCACAACTGGTTATGCTAATAGTTCGGGCAAGAAACGTAGGCAGTAGCTCACCTAAGTGATATTTTAATTGTATTTCCTAAATAAGCTTTCATAAAATACCGCAACATGTTTCTTTCGGCAAGGATTCCGTTGGATATCACTTCGTTACATTTAGTAAGCGGACAAGTGTACATGTTATCAAGCAAATTTAAGGGTGCAAAGAAAGCATATTTGTTCTCCAGGTCATGGATGAACTGAAAACTATGGCGTTTCATTATTCAATAAATCTATAAGTATATAACATTTCCCGTTTAATCTCTGTAGCTAATCCCATTGGTTTATCCAACAATTATTCATTGTCCATTCGTTTCTTTTGGCCGATTCAACGCTTCCTGCTTAGTCTTCCACCAAGTTAGTCTCCATTCGCAGTAAGAACACTTGAAATGAAATTAGAATTTCGCGGGTATATATTCTGAGCCAATTGGTGAAAAGAAATGACTAAGCAAACATTGAATATTTTATGTAAACTCATCACATTCTCCGCAGCCTGTACGCAAATGCATGCATCTGCAATTCACTTGGGATTTCTGTTGCAATCTGGCGGATCATCTTGGAGGCTAACACAGTTCAGATCTTTCAGAAGAATCTGAAACTGGATTGTCATTAGTATTTTCAGTGCACACAGAATCAAATATCCGCGGACTGGAATATTTGTATCATACCTGATAAACATGCCGCTTATATACATAGCAATCACTGAAATCCATAAGTTTAACCATACGAATTCCAAGTTGGTGAACAATGATTCTGTTTGAAAGAAGTAAATCACCGCCTATAAAATGAAATACTTTAGCCATTCCCAAACCAAGCAAGTTCGACCTCAATATTCTGTATATGCAGTTTAGCGAGTGTATCTCCAGTGGCGGAATGCTCACAGTTACGGTACTGAAGAAGGGAGTGAATAATGCAGAAATCAAGTTTATCAAAAGAAGTAGGAGCACAGGAGCTAAATGAAACATTTAAACTTGGAACGAACTTTTCAGCTAGGCCATTAGAGCAGGGATGTCGTGGAGCATTAAAAGATGATGGCACACAAGATTCTGCAGCCAGTTGGTAACAATTGGAGGTGAAATGTGTGAGCCATTGTCATTTACAACCGCTAATAATACTCCTTCCCTACTAAACCCTTTTCTCAAGGCATGGACATTAAATGCAGCAATTGGTTTAGCAGTCAGAAATACTTCCTGCCACCCTGAATAAGAATCCACCAACGCAAGTGCATAATACATATGCAGAAATGGTCCACAGTAAGCCATATATATCCTTTGCCAGGGATCGCATGCCAACGGCTGTAACGTCCACTTGGACGGCTGCTGTAAAGTCCTGAGTTTACAGATCTTCGAATATCTGCATTTAATTCCTGCTGCTAGCACAATCATCCAGCTAAGGAATTCATCGTTTCAACACCTAGATAGCCAGAATATAAAACCGTCAAAACAGCTGATCTCAAAATCGGCGGAAAAGCTACACAGTCATTCACACGCAGTATTCCATCAGACCTAACACGAAACTCTTCACGACGCACTTAAAACTTTGGTAACTTTCGCTTAATAGAAACTGACCGTCCTCGTTTGACTGCAGAAATCACTGACATGTAATAAAATCTAATCGCCTTGCTAAGGACTGAACGAGAGATTGGAGGCGGCTGAGTGAGTAAACAACTCATCTCGAAATCGGCTTCCTATGCCGTTGCATTTTGCGGTAAGCACTCGACATGAGGAATAAACTTCGTATGGCTGTGCTCAATAGCACAGTTATACGCGATAAGAGCAGCCCCAATTTTTGAACCACAGATGCTGAAGGTTTAGCTAAAGAACTGTCAGGTTGTAAATCAACTTTGGAGATTCATGATCTGTCAAAAGAGTGTACCTGAAACCAAACGAATATTTGTGAAGTCCAGTGACTGCCCAGTATACAGTTTCAAAGCTTCTGGAGTAGACTTACAGCCCTATTCAGCATTGTTGTGTCGTAGAGCGGTACACAGAACAGGGTGC
>CALYDF020000487.1:0-49262 GCA_944474145.2 Dicrocoelium dendriticum | reverse complement strand
CAGCATTTACCGGAACACTATAGACCCTATTGATCGAGATCTGCTGCCTATTGTAAACCCGCCTACAATTCCTGAGAGCTGTTATAACGCTGCTATCCTCTTCAGGTGACACTGGCAGTGCTTTCTCATTGCGCATATCCGGAGGCGATGCGGCTTTGAGTACTGGCCAAGCCAGCGTTAGCATTGCCTGAATCCCCCAGCTGAACCTGCTCTTGTTGACTGGATCCCAATCAGTAGCCAGATGTGTGCGGTCCAACTAGCTGACTTGTGTCGGATTGTCATTGCTGCCTACTCTCTCACAACCGGTAGTGATGAATCGTTAAAAGATTACCTTCATTGGTAAATGAACGAACTCCTACGATACAGAAGAAGTACGGATACTGTACCGCTTGTTGTGGAGCTGAACGTTCAAGTTAGAAAAATGTCCATTGTGGAGCTGCATCTGGGTGGCCAACGTGATGTAGGCCCTCGCGATGATAACGGTGAGCAGTTACTTCATTTGTACGACAATGCTTGCTTATTTCTTGCGAATACTAACTTCCGACACAGCACCTGTCGGAAGGTGATATGGCGCTTACCAGCCTCGAACCAGCCATGGACGCAGGACGATCACATCAACATCAGTTACAGCTGGAGAAGCTGCTTCCAAAGCTGTTGCATGATTTTGAGCCCTTGTTTGAATAATGACAATGCACTTGTATGTCCTGGTCTGTGGGTGCGTTTTGGCGGTCGCTCTCGACGTCCCCTTGAGCGCATAGACACTAGCCAACTGGCGAAGCCAGGTGTTCTGCAGGCTGGCGTTCGGGATGGGCATGCGCGCAATGAATACAGTTGAAAATTACGAGTCACATGTTCACCAAACCTTACTAGAAGCAGGTAACTCATCATGTGGTAAATCCATTAGCCAAAATAAACATTGGTTCACTTTGTAGTCTCTAGAACCAAGCGCTGCTGGCCGGCACATTCCGGTGGGAAGCGAACACAACGAGACTCCAAAGACATTAGGGTAAAACTCCTTGCTAGACTGAAGAGAGACCAGAACTTTAAGTCGTCCGCGAAATTAGAGATGGTAGTCCCAGGTTTTTGGGTAAGTCATTAACGAACAAGGTGAAAAGCAGAGGGCCAAGGAGCGACCCATGCGGGGTACCGCTGTAAACACACCGATGTGAAGACAGGCTGGGGCCTAAAAGAACACAGATACTTCCCGGTTAAAAGGCCGAAATCCAGTTCAAAATTGTAAGTGAGGTACCATAAGTCGCCAGCTTATACGAAAGGCTAGAAGGCGGAGGTGTCAAAATCATCGAAGAAGTCGATGAACAATACGTCCAGGGCATTTCCTCGGTTAACCGCATCAGCCCAATATTCACAATCAAACAATAAGTTGGTAAGGCAAGAATAGCTTTTACGATAGCCGTATTGGGTGGGGATATGCAACCTAATGTCCCTTGTATGGCTTTCAAGGGCATCACTCACCAGCTTTTCCAGAAGCATGCCTAATACGTTGGTCAGGCTAAGTTTACAGTCTCGGAAATCCACTGATGCTTTAATGGCGTCAGGTCCAAGTAGCATAAGGATATGCGGATTTGCATTGCATCGCTGTTTGATGTAGAAAAATACCGTGTTGGGTTTATTGATGCGGATCAAACCAACTCTACTTCATATTTCAGACGTGCGGCCCGCAGACGCTGTTTACATGCAATTCGCACGCTTCTGTAGAGATGATAAGTACTTTCCGAGGTAGCTGATACGCAAGTCCTTCAACATCTGGATCACATATTAAGAATCATGCACACCTCAAAGTGAAACAAAGGCGAGTTTGCCCTTACTTTACTCCTCACTGAGGTAGGGAGAGAAAGCCCGCAATGAGAATATTTGAATTCGTCCCAACCGACCTGGATGGAATGATCCTCTACAATGATGCAGGATGGTTTGCAGCCTTATCCATGACGGCTTGAGAATCAGCGCTCCAGATATTTGGGCTCCTGATAATATATTCTTCACGGCCCCGACTTAGGGCGCAAGTTAACAACGTGTACGCATGATCACTAGCGCCTAAAGGGGATTCGCAAGCTGCATCTCGTACATACTTCATTGTAATTTCAATGGCGAAGATTTAAAATAAAGATTTGGGGCCTTCCATGAACCTTGTGGGCTTTCGTACAAATTATGGAAGAGAAGCTTATAAGGAAAGGTCAAGATCAGTGAGAAAGCACCCTGACGCTGCTGTGCGGAAGCGATTTACCTAATTAGCCTTACTCATAACCAGACTTCTGCTGGTCGTATGAATAGGAATGATATTATTGAGCCCACTTGACTCACTTCCTGGGATTCTGTACACTAACCCAATTTTGAATTGCGTGAGAAAGGTACATATATCTACCGAATGCGCCGTAGCAGTTACCTTGGGGGAAATGAACAAATATGTTGGTAAATTAGTTAAAGTGGAGCTGATGTACCAAGCAACTGCAACTCCACAATCACATGAGGGGCGATCATCTTACAGTAGGTTATAGCCAGGCAGACACTTCACTGTCCGGAATGCCGGAGAACAGCCGTGTCTCAGTAAAAGCAAGTACATCAAGCCGAGAGCTTTCTACAGGTGTGCCAATCTCGCACATCTTGTTCCTCATAATATGCGGGTTGCTATGGACTACTTCAAGAATATTGGGATCGTGAACCGGGGATCATGTGCCGGCCCATAGCATGAAATTAACGGACGTGTCTCGGAATCTGGTGGCACGGGTTCGAGTCTGCGGAGGGGCACAACGACACTCAAAGTAATCCCCGCCTAGGTGCCACCGGGGTGGTTGCCCGGCAGTGAAGCATCAGTAATGCATTCCGGCGCACCGGGGATGCAATTTTTTATCGTGTACCACCAGAACGGGCACTGGAAAGGCGGAAGTAGACCTCCGGCTAACAACCCAAAAACCTACCGGTCGAAGACCCGTTTCACCCGCCTCGCATTTAAGTTCTTTATGGTGGCTTTCAACTTTAACTTCTCAGCCAAAAGGTGGTCTGGTCAAATATGGATCCTAAAAAGCTTGAATTAGAAAGAGAAACGTAAAAGCGTTTTACGACCAACCGATGTTGAAAGGACAACTCTCAGTAGACGAGGCTTGACGTTTGACACATCTACCGGTACAGGCCCAAGCCTAATAAGTTTCCATACAACTACGCCAAAAAGCCTGGCGGTAGCAGTTTTGAGACGCATGCCTTAAAACATTGAATGTCAGCAAGCATTCGCTCCTTTGCAAGGGCGGCAGTTGACTCCGGGACATTTCAGAATATGGTACTGGAAGCAGTGTAAGAGTCACTGCGGCGAAGAGTGCCTACTCCATGCAACAGTCGCAGTAGAAATGAATGGCTGGCTGCTTGAATGCAATAGTCGCGTAAGAAGTCTTTGGACAGAGAAACAAATGAACTTAATACTGATGGCACTGTAAGCGAAGCGATTGCCCGATCTTCTGTGCAGTCCGTTACTACAGCATGGTGCCAACTTATGGCCTCGTTTTTCTTGATCCGCCTACCTTTTGCTGGTAAGAGGATCTAAAAATGTTCGTCACTAGCAGTGGAGTCACGTAATCCTTCCAACAGTCCATCGCCAAATAGCCCACAATAAGTTGATGGAAAAGGTTTTAGGTTGACGGAATCCGTTTGCGTGGCACTATCCGCCAATTTTATCTGGTCGAGAACACCCGAGGATGTCAGTCGCTCTACTAAAACCCAACATTTCCACCCAAAAAGTCAACAGCAAAAACAACACTCCAAATTTGTTAGTCTAGAAAGGATTAAAGCAAAGCAATAATTTATGGTCACAAAGCTCTGATTGTTAAGCTTGCAGCAATCGTCACATTTATAAAGTAGCCTTTCCTTGTTTTCTCAAAACGCATACTGATCTGCAGGCAAACGGTTGCATGCATTATGGAACCATCTACCGAAAAGGCCGCACTGCATACCACACGACATGTCGGTTACAGGTACAGAGCATCTCTCAATACAACACAGGTGGACTGAATCGTCCGATTTAAGACCCAAAGGCACTCTCACAACTTTCTTAACCAGTTTGACAGCAAAGAAAGAGCAGAGCAAGAGCAGCAAGAGCAGCAAGAGCAGAGCAGAGCAGAGCAAAGAAAGAGCAGAAATTGAAAGCGAGGATAGGCTTAAGCCATCGCAAGTGCGATGGCCTGCAACGTAGTCAACGAGCGCAAACTAGGATAAAACCATGAGCGAAACGCACACACTAATATGAACTCAACGACGTGCTGGGCTTCTTCGGTCAGGAAAAATTTCAGGCAAACGTTGTTATTAGACGAAGGTTTGCAAAGTTTGAGGTCGCTTTAAGCCAGGTGACAGACAAATGATCCGAGCAAGTTGGGGCTTAGTAACGCACGTGCGCAACACGAAATTCGACACAGCCAACATTTGAGAAGGAGCTTGCACGATGGAGCGCGGGGGAATGGTTTGTTGTTGTATGTGAAAATGCCCCTAAGATGGTGGGGTTGGATACGCCAGGCAAAACGTAGGGTAAAGTTTGAGTTTCCAAAGGTGGGTTCACTTGGATTCGAGTTGCCTTCTGTTCTGTTGTATGGGGTTCAGATGGGACTGGAACGATAGGAAAATCTCTTGAATGTTCCTTCTTGAGCGGATCGTTGATCCAGGAATGTTGAGGTGTTACGAGATCTGGTGGATCTAAAACAAAACAGCCGAACCTCACCCTTGTCATTAAATTACTGCCCACCCCTGCTAGTTCAGGTCAAGATCCAAGGACGACACAGGTTTCCGCCTAACGAGCGTTCAGCTTCTTGTACCGATAAGCGAACGACAGCTTCCGGCACTTCAACTTTTGATCACCTCGCTTTGTTTCTGCAAAAATGAATGAAGCAGGAACAACAGCAATCCTTGCATTTTCTCGTATGTAGAATCAATGTTACTAAATCTGAGCAAGGTTACATTAATATTGGAAAAAGATGCGACCAGCACGTATCCAAACCTGCTTTGAATGCTGTTACAGTTTCGGAGCCCAATAACACAGAAAGTAATTGATTCCAGCTGCGGACCACCTGGTTCGTGAAAAACTTGGCCTGGTGTCCAACCTAGCCCTCTGTTGCTTGAGCTTCAAACGATGGCCACGCGAGTGGTCCGAAGTATCTAGCTTAAACAAATCAGTACGCTTGGTGGTACTGAGTCCTTTCAGGATCTTAAACGTTTCTATCTGATTGCCTCAGACTACGCCAATCCAGGGAAATGAACCTCAAGCTCTTTAGGCGATCTTTATACGACTTTCCACGTTGGACTTTAACCATCCTTGTTGCCAGTTTTTTAATCTTTTCAATGCAGATAACATCACCCCGGAGATAAGGCGACCAAGCCTGAACAAATTACTCCAGATGTAGTCTAACCAACGATTTGTACAATGACAGGTAAACTTCTGGCTTGGCATTACTTAGTGCCCTCCTGAAGGGAAACATTTCTTATCGCACTCTGTTAGCAGCATATCAAAATTGCGCCGAAGGCTTACAACATATGTTCATTGAAAAACGGGCGAAATGGCAGCAGTACGAAAGTTATCCGATCAAACATTCCAAGTCCATACCGAAGCTGGTTCTCTCCTAATTGTAAAGGAGCACGAGAGCCGGAAGTGGAATACCGCCCTCGTACTCCTACGTTCACCAGGGCGATGCTGATAAAGCTAATCTTTTAGCTTGCTATTAGTCATCGGTCTATTCAACAGAGGTACCGTCAGTTGCTATTCGTCCTTGCTCTCTGTTTTCCGTGATGTGGACATCAGTGCTAATATGGTATCTAAACTTTAGTACGAGATAGATCCAAAATCCTCCCCGTACTTGATGGATTGCATCCTATAGCAGAATGGTTCGGTAGCTATAACGTCAGGTTCGTCCCGCCCCAAAGATAAGTATTGAAAAGTCGAATATAAAAGCGATTTCCGTTAAATGTCAAAAAGTAAACTTCCGCTAACGGATGGCACTGCAAAACTGGTTCTGTTTAGGGGAGGTTTAATCACCAGCCGATATGCAGCAACTCTCTTCGTGTCGAAAAATACCTGAAGCGCGCATGCGATATGTGTGTGACAAAATCCACGTAAACATCGTGCGAACAGGCAAGCTTCCTAAGTTTTCTATGTACAAAATGATATTATACTTTAATAAACTTTTACACAGACAAACAGGACAATCTCCAGGTAACTATATAGTTCCTCTCCTAGAACTTAACCGTAGGTGACCCTACGAACTATGTGAGGACTGTCCGTTGCTGGCCAGCTATCTGCGAGAACAGGCGGTGCAACTTGATGCAGCTGCTGGGGGAGAACCAGTTGATTGGACACTAGAGGGCTCCCAAACGTTTTGACAAATTTTTCCACAATTTGTCAAAGCGTTTGGAGCGTTGGGCTGGGTATTTTGAAAAGCAATTTAATCGGCTAGAATTGTTCGATTCGCCGGTCACTGCTCGCCTTGCTCCGTGGGCTGTCCCTTTGGATCCACCCTCTTGCTCAGAAGTCGAACGTGAGATCGGACTGTTGAAGTTGAACAAAGACGCGGGACCAGATGATCTTCCTCCAACTCTCCTCAAATTCGGAGGCTCTGCTCTTGTTGATGCTTTACATGAATTACTATTGAAACTGTGGGAGCAGGAGACTGTACCAACCGACTGGTGCCGCTCCGTTATTGTTGTCATCTTCAAAGTCCGCTCGCGCTCGGAATGCGGCAACCATAGAGGAATCAGTCTGATCTCCATCGCCTCCAAATTACTCGCCTCCATAATCCTTCACAGACTAACTGGCGCTCGTGAAAGCCAGATTCGTGAAAAGCAAGCCGGGTTTCGCCGTGGTCGTGGCTGCATCGACCACCTCTTCAGCTTGCGTCAGTTGTTGGAGCACCGTTCACATATATTGGCGGCCCACCGTAGTCGTGTTCCTCGACATCAAAGGTGCCTTCGTTTCGGTTGATCGATGTGCCCTTTGGAATTGTCTACTCAGGAAAGGTGTGCCCGAGAAATATGTAAATATTATCCGAGCATTATATGCGCGTAGCACGGGCAGACTGAAGGCTTACGGCAACCTGTCGCCACCCTTCAATATCACCAGCAGTGTGAAACAAGGATGCTTGCTATCACCTTTCCTCTTCAACTTCGCTATTGATGAAGACATGGAGTTTGCGTTTACAGAATATGACTTGGAAGGTGTGGATTTGCTCCCAGGAGAAAGACCTCTTGACTTGGAGTGTGCAGACGACATTGCCCTCATCTGTGACAGCTCCCAGACGTGCCAATCCGCGCTGGACAGATTAGCACTGACTGTTAGCCGCTTCGGGCTTTGCTTTGCACCATCGAAGTGCAAAGTGTTCATCCACGATTGGCAGGGATCACCTCCTGCGCTGACCCTTGGTGGTGATCAGCCAGAAGTCGTTCAGAAATTCAATTACCTGGGAAGTTGTATCAGCGCTCTTGGGATCAAAGAGGAGATCACGAACCGTATAGCAAAAGCTCTAAGTGCTTTTGCTTACCTTCGCCACCTATGGCGGCGGCGCGACATCACTCTCACCCTGAAGGTTAGAGTGTACAATGCAGCGGTACGTTCGACCCTACTGTACGGTTGTGAAACCTGGCCCCTAAGATCGGCGGATATGAATAGACTAGTTACGTTCGACCATCGGTGCCTTCGCAGTTGGGCTCACATCTGGTGGGAACACTGCGTGAGTAACGAGGGTGTTCGACGCATGTTTATGGTCCAGGAAAAGGATCTGAGCCGCTCAGCACCGTTATTTCCAGCACCAGGCTCCAATGGTTTGGACACATGTTACGCATGCCAGCGCACCGACTCCCTCGACGTGCGTTGTTTGCTTACTGGGGATGTTGGTGAAATAAGAGGAGAGGTGGCTAAGCGATGACTTGCTCCTTTGGATAAGTTCCTCAGTTCGGAGCTAGCCTCGGTTGAAATATCACGGCTCCCTGGTTGGGTTTCAAAAGACGGTGAACCCATTTGGCCGGATACGTTTGCTGACATTTCAAGGAGCAGACTTCAGTGGCGTTCATGCTGTAAGTAACTTTGTCCCTCTCCAGCCCTTTTAGTCCCCCTCCATCTACGATCTCAGTTCGTAAGGTAAAGCATAATTTTTTTCTTTTTGCCTAGTAGCTGGCTGGTAGCTTACCGGAACGCTGCTTATCCGTTGCTGGTAGCTCAGCTAACATGCAACTGTTGTTTCCATTTTTCATTTGTGTATTGTATTTTATTATGTATGTCTGTATTCTCTTCACTATTTCGGCACAAAAGAGGAGGTGTTTTCCCACATCTAGCTAACGTGCATAATGATATAAGGATGAGAGGGCTCCCAAAATGTCCATCCTCAAGGTGCCGATAAAACAATAGGAAGAGAACCTTCTTGGCATTGGATCACTTGTGTTTGACCAAGGGTGCGTGTTCTCCGGTTTGCAACATGTACAGAATTAATGAATCGGTGGTTAGGCATGCAGAAAAGGAGACAGCAAGGGACAAGAAAAGAACTTACCGAATAGGAGGGTCAAGTTTGGATTACACGTTGTGTGATTGGATTGCGACACGCAACCTCAATTTAATGGACTGTGATTCACATTGAAATGAACCTTAGTCACTGCGATCGCTGGGACCGTATTCAAAGTAGATGGAAATTGGGTATTGCCCACCCAAAAACACTGCACAGACGCGACGCGTTTCGATGTAATTTTCATCTCATCAGGTGGAGACAGCAGGATTTGAACTCAGGACCATTAGAATAGCAGCCAACACTACTACCCCTTTGGCTACCGGGTCACGATGGGCAACGCTTTTTGTCACAACGGTAGATGACTAATTGGAGGGTCAAGTTTGGATTACACGTTGTGTGATTGGATTGCGACACGCAACCTCAATTTAATGGACTGTGATTCACATTGAAATGAACCTTAGTCACTGCGATCGCTGGGACCGTATTCAAAGTAGATGGAAATTGGGTATTGCCCACCCGATAACACTGCACAGCCACGACGCGTTTCGATGTAATTTTCATCTCATCAGGTGGAGACAGACAGTGAAGGACGAAGGACTGGAGTCTTCGTTCGACGCTCGTTTGACGTAAGTAATTTTGAGGCGGTCGATTGAAACGGTTTCGCGCTTGCGGTCGCGTTTGATGAAGAAGAGGCGATTCTTACATTGCAGGACCTTGAATGCATCTCCGTAAGGGCGTTGGAGTGGTCTGCGTATACTGTCAATGCGAATGAAGACAAACGAGCAGTAGTGAAGATTTTGTGAACGTAGGACTTGAAGGGCTATTCCCGTACCGCGCTCGATTTAGTTTGACGCATGCTTTTGGCTACCTACCGAGCGTAGTGCGCGTCGTAGCAAGGAGTGATCTGGTCTTCAGTTAAGAAGTCGCTCGGTACTCGGAGTGGTTGTCCATAGACCAGTTCAGAGCTGGACGATTCCAGATTGGCTTTCACTGCTGAACGAATTCCGAGTAGTACCATTGGCACAGCTTCTGTCCAACTAAGGGTATTTACGGCACGTAGCGAGGATTTAAACTGTTAGTAGAAGCGCTCTACCATTTCGTTTGCCTAAGGACAGAAGGCCGTATTCCGGATGTGTTTACAACCGAGGACTTTTAGTAGGTCGTTGAAGGTTGACGTCCCGACTTGTAGACCACGGTCGGTAGTCACAGTGGATGGACACCAACGTGAAGCGCGCGCTATAAGTTTAACGGATACCTGGGGAACTGGAACATATTTAGGCCAACGAGGGGCGCGATCCTTCACGGTCAGAATGAAGACCATGCCTTTGGACGGCGGAAGTGGTCCAGCGAAGTCCAGGTGGACGTGAACGAATCGAATTGCTAGTGACGATTAAATTTCGCTCGCTGGCAAGTCAGACATTTGCTTGCCCAAAGTCTGATGACGCGCTGCATGTTGGGCAGGATGTGTCTGTCATCATTCATCTTGACCGAAGCGCGGATACCAGGGTGCGCAATGTTATTCAGCGTATCGAAGACTTTTCGGCGAAAGGCAGTTGACACCAGTTGACGTTGGTGTCCGTTACCGATGTCGCGGATTATTGTACCCGTAAACGAAGGAAGCTACGTTGGTAAAAAGTTTAACGTGGACCATTCGCACGATAACTAAGTCCTTTTCGGCTTGCTGAGAAGCGGCCGTAGCTGACAGATCGAACGACCGCTCGGTCGGAGCCAGAGTTTACACTTGGAAGCGTGTCCGCCATAACGTTACTTTTGCCAGACACGTGTACTACATCCATCGAGAACTAAGACACGAAACTTAGATGACGAACTTCACGCGGAGTGTGTTGGCGGAGGGTTCCGGAAGGCGTAGACAAGTGGTTTGTGATCTGCAAAGACTGTAAAATGCTTACCTTCGAGAATGTGATGAAAATGGCGAACGGCGAAGTGTACGGCGGGTAACTCGCAGCCAACTGTGCTGTATTTCAACTCAGCTGTCTGAAGGTATCAAATGAATAACGCTAGTGGTTTCTAAGTACCTAGGGAAAACTGCTGTAGAACAGCGCCGATTACGTTGCCGATGGGTCTACGGCTAAAAGTATTAAAGCGTTCGAGTCGAAGTGATGAAGTTTGACGGCAGAAGCCGTGTTTCTTTTGTAGCTTTGAATGCTTTTCGTGATTCAGACGTATAGATAACGTTACCGTTGTTATGTCCATGCAGAAGCTCAGTGAGTATTAGCATAAGCTCTGCGCAGCGTGGCAGGAATCGACGATAGTAGTTGACCATGCCGTTGAAGTGTCGAATGGCGGTTAGAGTCCTTGGATGAGGAACGTCACGAATTGTCTGGACTCTGTTCCGCAAACGGCGGATACTCTAGGAATCAAGTTGGTGTTCAAGGAATTCAATGCGCTGCCGCATAAAATTGCACTTTTCGGGGTTGGCGGTGAGATTGTGCGCTTTCAGCCATTCAAACAAGTGTGATAGATGTATTCGGTTTTTCTCTTCCTAGGAATTGGCCACCAGGATGTCCTCGTTGTACGGGTGGACAACGTCGCAACCACCTACGACGGAGTTGATGAAGCGTTAAAATGTTTGCGCGGCGTTGCGCAGACCGAAAAGCATTCGTAGAAACTCGAATAGTCCAAATTGTGTAATAACTGCGGTTTCCTAGGTAAAATGGAATTATTATGGTGTTGCTAATTCCAACACTGGCACCCCGCGAGCAAGGCTTCGTCCTGCTTGACACTCACCAGGTGGATCTCAGAGCCTAGTATTCATTGTTAACGCCATAAACACTATGCCACTGAGATTGGCGAGCAGCGCTTGGTACAATGGAAACGAATTCAAAGGTGGACTTGAAGAATCCACTGTGTGGTTGGGTTGCTATAAGCAACTTTTATTGAGACCTCGGTTCACTTAAGGTGGAACTCAGTCATTACGACCACAATTACCGTAGGTAAAATGGAATTATAATTGTGTTGCTCTTCCAAACACTGGTACCTCACGAACGCGGTTTCGTCCTGGTTTGGACTCATCAGGTGGAGATAGCATGGGCTGGGCTGGAACTCATAGCCTATTGGCTCATGGTTGACGCCATAAGCACTATGCCACTGACATCCGCGCTCAACGCTTGGTACAGCGGAAACGAATTCAAAGGTGGACTTGGAGAATCCACTGTGTGGTACGGTTGCTACAAGCAACCTCCAATGAGACCTCGGTTCACTTGAGGTGGACTTCAGTCATTCTGAGCACAAAGACCGTAGGTAAAATGGAAGCATGATGGTGTTGCTCATCCCAACACTGGCACCTCACGACCGCGGTTTCGTCCCGGTTTGGACTCATCAGGTGGAGATGGCCGGAGCTGGGATGGAACTCAGCCTATTAGCTCATGGTTGACGCCATAAGCATTATGCCGCTTACATCCGCGCTCAACACTTGGTATAGAGGAAACGAAATCAAAGGTGGACTTGGAGAATCCGCTGTGTGGTTATGTTTCTACAAGCAACCTCTATGGCGAACTCGGTTCACTTGAGGTGGTCCTCTGTCATTCCGTTCAAAAAGACCGTAGGTAAAATGGATTTATTATGGTGTTGCTCATCATAAAACTGGCACCCCACGACCGCGGTTTCGTCCCGGTTTGGACTCAGGAGAGTATATGTGGATAAAGCAATAATGGTAATATATGTGCCAAGCCCAGCAAATGAAAGTAGAATTTAAGAACCAAACGTAAATATCTGAAACTTCAAACAAACGGCGTCGTATCGACGTTCTAACTCCTTCAACGTTGGTGCTAATGACACTTCGCTGGGTAGTGCGTACCATAAATTGACGACCCTGCGTGATAAACGAAGGTCAGCTATAACGCGATAAGATCTGGGCTTATACAGCTTCCGAGGGTGACCACGAAAAGTTGGTATCTGAGCCGGATGGAACAGTCTAGAGAGATCAGGCCCAAACTTTCTGGTCAATATACTGTACGTAAGAATCACGTCTCCCCGAAAGCGCATAGATTGCAGCGAAAACATCTGCAACCTGAGCAACCTACCAAGATACTTGCGATGCCTTAATCTTGTACCACTTTTGTACTAACCCTCAGAACTCGTTCAAGTAACTTGTCGCGTACCGAGCATGGAGAACAGGCCTGTACGCAATACTTGAAGTATGGCCTGAAAAGGCTGAGAACAATGTAACAAACATTTCATTTGTTATGATGCCGAACGACCTTCGAATCATCCACAGCATTCGGAGACCATTGCGGGTAGCATTTGTCCAGTTCTTGCTGGATTTAAACTCAGAGGATACCGTGATACTCAAATCGGTTTGTTCAGTCACGTGACGCACTACATTTTTGCCAGGTACGTAAGGACTAGTTAAAGTGCTTGATCATATGCACAGGACCGAACACTTTGCAAGCTTGAATGGCAGCGCCCACAATTCTGACCACTCCCAAATCCTGTCGATAGCTGTCTGTAAAGCCGTGGGTCCAACAGAATCATTCACTGTATTCCAAAAGTTTAAGTCATCTGCAAACGTAAAGGATAGTAACTTAAGCTTTTCGCGGAAATCATTGACGTACAGTGCAAACAGTATAAGTCCGGGATCCGACTCCTGAGAATCAGAGCTCAGGACGACTTGGCTGAAAGACTGCCAGGATCTCACTCCAACGCTCATCTGCCTTCCTTCCAGGGAAGCGGAAATGCACTTCAATACTTGGCGTGAGGCGCCGTAGGTTGTTAGTTTAAACAAAAGATGGAAACGTGGCACAGTGTCAAAGGATTTAGAAAACCGATGAACCAAACATCCACCGCCTATCCTTGATCCGCAGCCTCAGCCCAGCACTCTCGGGCTAACAACCTATTAGTCAAACAGGAGTGGCATCTACGAAACCCATGCTAAGACGGGCTGAGCAAACTGAACTTATCTAAGTGCTTCTCCAGTGCAGCTCATACCAACTTCTCTAATAATTTCACTAGTACACTTGTTAGGCTAACCGGTCGATAATTTTCAGGTAGATGCTTATCAGACTTTTTGAAAATAGGGCACACGATAGCATCTCTCCAGTCAGCAGGTAGAGAGCAGCTACGAAGTTAAGTCTCAGATACATATAATCGGTTTTTGCACAGCAACTCAGCCAGCTCGTACAAAAGTTCGGGATAGTGGGAATTTATCCCGGCAGCTTTAGTGAAATTCTGGTCACGCAGCAGCTGAGTACCGGAGGTTCTGAGATGAAAAGGCCCAACAGAAAGGAATCTACTGGTATCTTTGCCTGCAATTCCATAGGAGGCAACAAAGATTCGTGAACGAGCGCCCTAACATACTGTTCCGCAAGTAAGCAGGCCTTGTCCTGATCGGTTGATACTTCATTGCCGTCAGGTCCAAACAGCACAGGGATAGGCGAATTTGTATAGCATCTCCGTTTGACATGGCCAAAGAACCGTTTCGGGTTTGTTGATGTGGATCGAGCCAGCGCTAGCTCATACCCCAAGCGTGCGGCCCGCTGTTGCCTTTTACATGCATTTTGCACGCCTCGTTAGCGGTGATAGGTACTTTCTGAGGGAGCTGGTAAGTAAGTCCTCCAACGCATGGATCGCCTACTGTGCATCCTCCGCGCCTCAGAGTCAAATCAAAGGGGTTGTGGTCGCACTTTGTTGCTCGCTGAGATTGGAATATGGGGAGTGAAATCTCGCAAAGAAAGGATTTGAACATATTTCATGCAACCTGGACGGTAACCTCCTCTGAAACAACACAGGGTTGATTTCCAGCCTTGTACCTGATGACTAGGAAAACAGCGCGCCAGATATTTAGGTTCCTGACAATAGGCTCTTCACGTCCCTGTTTTAAGGCGCTTTTGAATAATAGGCAAGCGTGATCACTAGAGCCCACGGTGGACTCATACCCTACATCTCATACAAAGTCCATCGACTTCGCAAAGTCGAGGTCTAAAATGGAAGACTTTTGCTCCTGCATGAACCTAGTTGGCCTCTGTACCAACTGAGGAAGGGATGCTTGTAAGGATAGGTCAAGGAGAACATTAGAAAAGCGTCCAGACGCTGCTGTACAAACATTGCGCCAATCAACCTCAGGGACATTAACACCACCCATAACCCGACATATATTTGTCGCATGAGTTCAAATGAAATTATTGAGCCCGCTTGACGCACTTTCGGGTTTCTGTATACTAACACCATTTTGAATTACGTGAAAAAAGTGCAAACATCCACCGCTAGAGCCTCGGCAGTTACTTCAGGTGAACTGAAGAAATATGTTTGCGAAACAGTCAAGGTGGATCTGACATACAAAGCAACTCCACCTCCGCGACAGCATGAGGCGCGGTCAGCTCGCAGAAGGGTATAACCAGGCGAACACATTTCACTCTACAGGATGTCGGAGAACAGCCACATCTCAGTGAAAGTAAGTACGTCTAGCCGGGAACTTTCTACTAGCGTGCCAAGCTTGCATATCTTGTTTCTCAGACTACGCAGGTTGCTGAGAACTACTTTAAGGAAATTGGGATCGTGAGCCGGGGTTGGGGTGCCACCAGAACGGGCGCTGAAAACGCGAAAGTAGCCCTCCGGCTCACCACCCGGAAAACCACCAATCGAAGACCCGGTTCACCCACCTCGCGACGGGCTTTGAGGCCCTTTATGGCGGCCTTTAATTTCAACCTATCGGTCAATAGGAGGTCAGGTTGAATACTAACGCCAGAAGCCTTGAGTTTAAAAGCGAAAGGCAGAAGCGTATTACGCTCGTCTGGTGTTGAAAGAACGACTCTCAGTAAACGGTGCTTGACGTTTAAAACATCAACCAGCACAGACCTAAGCCTAATGAGTTTCCGTACAGTTACGCCAGGAAACCCGGGCGGTAGCAGATTGGAAACGCAAATCATCAACTATCAACTCCTTTGGAAGAGCGGCGGTGGACTCTGTGACATTCCTAAAGATGACACTACTATCCGGGTAAGAGTCACTGCGGCGGGGAGTGCCTACTCTACGCGCCACAGTCACAGAAGCCTGCGACTGGGTGGCTGCTTGCTTGGATGCACTAGCTGCGTAGAAAGAGGCTTGAGTGGAGACGCCGAAGAAATCAATACTGTAGGCTCTGCAAGTGACTGCGTACCTGATCCTCTAAGCACTTCGATACTACCGCATTTTGGAAGTTTACAGCTTTCTTCTTCTTGTTCCGTTTACGTTTTTCTGGCAAAGTCTGCAATAGTTCGTCATTATCTGTGAAATTACGTACTTCTTTAACTGTTTAGCGCCAACTAGCTCACACTGTGCTACTGTATAGGGTGTTAGATCGACGGAAGCAATTTGCGTGCCACTATCGCCTTAGTTCACCTGGCCGAGAACAAGGAATGTAAGCAGGCGATTTACTAAACCTTTAACTTTCCCATCCAAAGTTGTTAACCGCAAAGACAAGACTCTTTCCATACTTGTAAGTATGGAAACGACAGAATCGAAGCAATCCTTCTTGATTACAAAGCGCTGAGCTCTAGGCTTAAAACAACATTCACAGCTATAAAGGAACCTCTCATTGATTAAAAAGTGAGCATGCTGCTAAGCAGGCATACCACTGCGTGCCTCATGAAAGCATCTACCTCAAAGACCTCACTGCATACCACCCGACAATTTGGTTACAGGTATAGAGCAGCACTCTAAGCCGCATAGCTAATCTGAATCAGCTGTTTTAAGACCCGAAGGCACACCCACAACTTCTCTACCCCTGTTGACAGCAATGGAGAAAGGTAGGAACAAGGAAAAGGGGAGGACCGGCTTGCGAAGGCTTACAATGCAGACAGGGAGAGCAAAATCGGATGATACTGCAAGAGAAACGTATGCACCCATTTGAACTCACCGGGGGCACCCAATATGATGCAACTTTCAAGCAGCACAGTGTCCACACGAAAGTTTCCATGCAAATGAAGGAGTATTCAGCGTACGCAGGGTGTAGCAAGCCGTAAGTGGTACGGAGACTCCACGGAGAATATGTGGTGACAATGAAAACACCTACAAGAGATTGCGAGTATGTTAGGAATTCGGAGCAAATTTGAAGCACAGAAAGATGTCAAAATCCAAAGATTTGTGCAGTGTTATTCAAATAGCTTCGAAACAAGGAAATCGTCGAAGAAGAGCTCGAACGATGAAACATGACAGGCAGGCCGTGAACAAATAGTCCGACAAGTTGGCACTTCCAAGTCCTTTCGGATCACAAGAAAACTGACAAAAGCCAAATTTTCTGTGCAGTGTTATTCAACTACTCTTCTCCAACAAGGATTTAAGTGAAGTATATCTAGAACGGTGAAACACGATAAGCGCTTTAATCGAACCGAGATATCTTGGATCAGAGAAAATTTGACAATAGGTAAATTTATATTCAAGTGTTTATTCAGACATTGTTTTCCACGTTATTTCAGCTAAAAGTTTGATCAGTATGGCACAAACCGGGATACTAACCAACGTACCCTGTCTCGGAGCGTCGAATCCGCCACGAGCGACCAATGAGTTTTCGACATTGGGTGTGCCGAGACGACGTGGAGATACTTCATTCTTTCAGATCAAATCTCACAAAGTTCCAAAAGGGACATTACTATCGCCACAACCTATTTGGTGTTTTGTTTGTCAAAGAAAACAGCAGGTGTGTGTAACGATTATAGCATATTGAATTCACACTACTGACAAACATTAGAGTAGCACGACATAAGTAGTGTGTTTCTCCAGCTGTTTCATTGGATGAGGGTTAGTATTGAACAAGGATGTATTCTGGATACCAGCTCCGCTGAGGAAACGTGGCTCCACATGCCTCTGGGCCTTATTCCTTCGGGTTTACACTAGATAGTGGTGTCTGTTTGGAGCTGCGGGTGATGCAGCGCAAGCCACCCATAAGGCCTCTGTAGGCGCAGGCGTCCTGTGGCTGGCCACATTGATAGGCAAATCCGAAACCGGATGCCGCAAACCATTGTGGATATGACAACCTCGCTATGGCTTCAAATACCGCTGCTACCCATAAGCACGTTGGGACCGTCAGTGGTCCTACCACACCCGACGGATACACCATTATGGTTGCAATCATTTCGTGGGGGTGTTAGCGGCCGCCTGTGTAGCAAAGCCCACGAACTGGTGTACTACATCAAGCGGTACTAGAGAATCTCCCAGTCACACTACAGTGTTCGGACGTCGAAAGCAGATGTTTCCGGCCAGAAAACAATGATAAAGTATCTATGCCAACGGATCGAGTTTACCCGCCACTTAGCGAAGATAAAAGATTACGACTATGGGGTCATACATATTGCGATGCGTATTTCAATGTTGGTATGCTGGGGACTTCGTTCAGAATAACCAGGTTCCACATGTTGCATAACCACGAAATTCTGGGAGGCGAGGCATTAAATTGGTTCAGTAGATACAGTCGGTAAGCACCGGAAGAGCTGCAGATTATCAGTACAATGCTTGAATGCCGAAGGCGATGTTTCAACAACCGGTACAAAGTCCGATCGAAGTTCGGAAAATAGTTGACGAACGCGGACGTTGGCAATGTTTGAGCGAGGCAGATATACGAGCGCAACATTCCAGGTAACGTGCTTTTGGATTGGGTAGCCTAAAAGGCACTGGTTTAGGATATATGCTAGACATGGAATCGCAGTTTAATTAGCGAGCGCCAGCCCGGTTTTTGCGCGGCGAAAACACCCGGATCACCCAATTCGTCTACTCCCCATCCGAGAGGTTGGAGCTGTATTGCAATTTTCCGACTTTGTGCTTGTTGTTAACACCTTCTCCACTAACCAACAGAGATATTTGTTATACAAACTGTTCATAGTCGATGGCTATTAAAAAGCCTGCCGATTGCCATTGCTTTTCTCTGGCGGGAGATTGAGGCTGCCGTCAGAACCTTTCTCCTCACGTTTATGGGGTTTGTAGTTGGTGCTTCTGGCGTCAAGTGCATCATGTCCGATGGTGTACTGGCCACTGCTAACGCCGTACATGACGCCTTTCTTTCAGCACACCATTTCTTTTGTCGCATGCATATAAGTAGAAATGTAATCAAACCTTTTCCACAATCCACTTCATTCAGACGTTTTTCGTGGCGATGTACACGTGCAACTTTTTGAAATATTTAGCTAATTTGGAACTCATTCGTACTAATGAGTAACCTTTCTTCCATTATACCAATTCCTTCATCCTGCCCAACACCTGCAACGGAGCCAACAGCAGGGTGCCTGGTGCTGTAACATACGGAAAACACGACACGAATATGGTGAAGTCTAGGCATCGCTGATTAAAGATGGAACTTCTGAATAAGCGAATTGGCTTGTGGGAAGCCATACGATTGTCACGGATGAGCGCGACGTATTAGATATTGAACAGACAGAAAGCGATATCGGATGCATCTCACCACGATTTGCGTATTGACCGTCATCAGGAGTGGGACTGCTTGTGCCACCGATTGATGCCGTACGCTATTTTCGTGATAGCGTCTGACTTGAGTTCAACGTATCCGGTTGGTGTTCTCAGCAGCGGTGAGCATGCAACTGCTTTCAGCGATCGTCGACTAAGGACGGTGAACCACGACAGCCCTACGTGCACACGCATTTAGACTTCTATGCAGACACCTGCTGTAGTTCTTACGGCTAAACAGTGTGGATGTCAGTGAACTGCCGGTTAGCCGACGATGCTCGAAAGCGATTAATGGGGCACTTGCGGTTTACATCGCGCTGTTGGACGCGCCAATAATTGGAAAGCAAGAACCGAGCGCCATTTTGAACGTGGCTTTGAAAGACTTAAGTGCACTGTATCAGCGACTGCAACCAACGCACTTCGCCTCGTATGCCGCGTGGCAACGTACTTTTGTTCAACAAGCCGGCCCGAGAGAAATGCCTTGATTCACCTCCCCCCAATGCACCTGGCCGCCGACCCAAACATCGCCGATTACAACCAGAAGCCGGAGTCCACATATTTGAACTTGGACGCTGCAGCTCTCCATCTGTCGGCATTACCGGAGGGGCTTGTTACATCGGCAACGGAGAACGTGGTTTTAGCGACGAATGGAATGTGGCAATTGCAAGTTCGGATGAAGAAGGCACTATACCAGCGGCTTACTTTGATGCACAGCCGACGGCCGCTGTTTACGACGCAAGGCATGAACCTGGGAATACAGCAGTTGGTGAACAAACAAACCATCCAATTTTGCAAGATTTGGTAATAGATGAAGTGACATTCGCAGAACCGGTTTACAATATGCGGAAGAACATGAGGAGCGAACAATACACTGGGTTTAATGCCCGTATTATACACGTGTATATTACCGAAGCTGTATTCTGCAGCCCCCATAATAACTGTTTTCTTGTAGTTCCTTTGCAAACATATATTTGAATGACACTGCGCAGTGAGTTCGTGGCCTTTTGCAGGCCCGGCATGTCAAATTCCTTTTCTTGTTCTGCTTACCTGCATTTGCGTTAATGATAGCGTTACATAACCGCTACCTTACTGATGACCCCATTGCCATGTAGCCATGAATGCTAATGAAATTTCTTCTTCTGTTTACGCTCACCGCATAAAGTTAACCGTTGTTAAGATCGTGCGGTGATGTAATCAGATGTCACTTGAGTACAACATGAATCCGGATGCGTTCATATGGGAAAATAATGCTAGATGCCAATCCATACATGATTCATCCATAATACCATGGTAGATACAATTAGCATTAAAAATAGTTTGAAGACAAATATCCCAGTTGTGAATTGCAAAACGAATAGAACGCATATAATACAACATTTACTTTTGCCATATTACCGTCTTGGGCAATATGCGCATATAATAAACATTGGCATTTTATCATTGAAGACGGGTAGCTCAGGTTGTTCAGATGGCGGTTGAACTGTTTGCTGAGCTTGGAAATTTTGTTGCAAACGTTTCGTCACCAATCGAGGTGCCATCATCAGTGCGTAGTTGAATGGCATGCAATAGCGAATTGTAGCGTAGAGCAGCCTCGGTGAGAGTGCGCTGAGCGTGGTGTGCGTGCGCTTTCATATCGCTGTGGTTGTCCGTGGAGACGAGCAAAAACCCATTGGCTGGGATTTCGATCCGCCTTCAGCTGGGTTGATGGGCAGATGACGTTTGACCTTGACTCTGTATTTCCTGGACTTTGTCTGCTTGCTCTTGTACGTGGTTCTGTGCTCAGTTCTGGTTGTCTAGTTGAACGTTCCATCGGCTTCAATCAATCGCGTTGTCGGTCGTTCGCCAGTGGTGTTGCGTATACTACGTCCAGTTCGATGTGTCGATTGATAGAATTGGTTGTAGAGTGCCAGGTCTCCAAAACTTCCCTCACATATTTTGTATTTCCATGTCCTAGAATCTTTACATTCTCCAGAACGAAATGGTGGCCTTCTTGATCTTCATGCACAGAAACCAACGAGTGCGGATTATGTCTTCTGACAGCCGCCTTGTGTTCGGTGGTTCGTGTACAAAGTTCTCTTCCAGTTTGTGCGACGTAGATTTTATCGCAGTCGCTGCATTTTATCTGGTAGTTGACATTGCGTTGGTCGGCTTGATTGACTTTTGCTTCGGGTCTTGAGCTCAATTTTCTTATGGTGGCACATGGTTTTTAAGCCACAAAGATGCCATGTGACTGCAGCAACCTTCCTGTGAGTTCGGAGACGTTCTTGATGTAAGGGAGCACTATCCGTTTTATGCCTGCTCAGGTGACGGCTGCTGTTGGTGCCGAGACGTTCGTTTCTTTAAGCTTCTTCTGATGAAATTTCTCGGATAACCGTTGTTTCTAAACACTCGATATAAGTGACTTTCTTCATGTCTCCGCGATTCAGCCGTGCTGCAGTGCGTTTCCACTCTTTTGAACAGGGTTTGAATGCAGCTCTTCTTGTGATTCATCAGAGGGTTGCTGTGGTCATTTAATATCTGGTCCGTATGTGTTTTCTTCCGATATACGCTCGTCTGCAGAGAGCCGTCGTTAATCCTAGTGACCAGTAATTTCTAAAATGGTAACTTGTTATCCTCCTTTAATTCAATCATAAATTTGGTATTCGACAAAAGGGCGGTTGAACAAATCGTGCGTGGCCTGTAAGCTATTCCGTTTTACGATGACAAATGTATAGTCCAGGTATCGCGTCCAGAGTTTTTGACTGCTAGATGGCAGTGCAATGCGCTCCAATTTCTGCATCACGGCTTCTGCAATAAGCACCGAAATTGGTGATCCCATGTGCGTTCCTCTCAGTTGTGGGTACACTTGTCCATCAAAGCGGAAATAAGTGGTCATGCATAGGTTTAGGAGTTCTCAAAAGCTTTTAGGTCGTATGGTTGCCGTTGAGCTTAGTTGATTCTCTAATAGTTCCTTCGTGGTTTCTTTTGTCCATTCGTGACCGATTGAGGTGAAGATTGCATGTGGCATCAAATGAAAGCATTATTTCGTCATCTTCTATTCTAAAACTCCGCAGTTTTTGAGGAAATGTTCAGCATTGTTGATGTTATATTCAGATCCAGCAATCAAATATTTCAACCTCCTCCACAAATCCTATGCTATTTTATATGAAGAGGTTCCGGGTAGTGATACGATTGGTCGTATTAAGATTCCATCCTTGTGTACTTTGGGTAGTCCATAGAACAGTGCAATGTTTGTATCATCAGCTTTCATTCTCCATCTCTCTTTGGCGGTGAGCTCGTTCTTTGTTTATAGTTTCTTCAGCGTTGTGTTGATCAGGTTGTCCAATTTTTAACTTGGATCTTGATCGATCTGGCGATATATGGTTGCGTTGGCTGGCAGTTCTTTGGCCTTGTTAATATACTCCGGTTTGTCCATTTTCACTGTCATACGCTCTATGTCTGCTGGTAGGATTAAAATGTTCATGTCTTTCTGTAGACGTTTAAGTGCATCCAGTTCCTCCTTGGCTAGAGTCTGCATGACTTTATTCCGAGTTAGTACTGGGACAACTCTCTGCCGTATCTGTTGCTGGGTCTCCACCGACAGTCCATTTGATTTTAGTGCGCTTTCTAAACTGACCATTTATTCTTTGGGGCACTCGCACCCTAACAACTATTGCTTGTCTTTGTGTTTATGACTTCCACCAGCGAAACCGCGGTCCGCGGCAAGGGACTCCGGTCAAATTTGGAAGAACATCGCCTGACAGTAGTGAATATCAATGCACACACGACTAAAGGAACCTAGAATGTGTAGGTATGAGATCAGTTATCTGGACTTTCGAATGTTTATCACAGTTGCAATAGTTTTGTATTATGAGTACTTCCATGGAGTAAAGTGAGGTGCAGTGGAATGGAACGCAGTTGGAAACCGTTTATGCAGTGGTTTGGATAAATCTCGGCAGCTATAATATACAGGTACCGAATGCAGCGAAAGTAGTAGTTAGAAGTGGACGACATGCTTGCAGAACGAACTGGCGTGAAATCATCACATATATTGTTTATGGCCAACCATCGTATGGATTATACATACGCCCAACGATTGTGGCAGTTAGTGTATTTGTCCTTTCCTATTACGTCTTTGCAGAACACAGTGGAGTATAAGTAACTATATAAAAATGAGTGCAAAGTAGGTTGTGAGAAGTACAAAGGCCAAAACACAGAGGTGAATACTGAGAGGTTGTATTAAGTTTAATTTATTCGGCTAAGCACATAAAATCCACCGCAAAACAGTGCGATGGCTTGGGTCATTGTGCACCCCATGCTGTTAGTTCCGCTGAGGTTTTGACTGCGACGATTTGTGCAGCCTTAATTTCAAGTTTAACTTAAAGGGGGACTGGAACGGTAGTATGAATCCCGTAAGTGTTCCTTCTTGAGCGGGTCCTTGATCCAGTAATTGATAGGGGTGCTCCGAATTCTTGATGTGTCTAAAATGAAAATACCAAAAAATACCGAGGTCCAACAATTCAATGCCCACGTTCCTAACATTTGCTGTCCCTGTTATGTCAGCTAAGTGAAGTAAGTGAAAAGAAAAGTTCGCAGGTAAAGAGTAAGGAGAATAAGTTAAAATGAGAGAATATTAGCAATGAGGAGGAAAAGTATGAAAAACAAGCATCAAATTAGGAAGATGGGAATTAGCCAGGAAAAAAGAAAGCTTTCGTGTTGCCGCAAAAGATCATCAAGTTGCCGCTAAAACCCTTTAACCGTAGCTTCCTTGCCAACATATATAGCATTTCCGGAAAATATACTTTTTGACCTCGTGAACTTATCTCGGATATTTTGAAAACAATTTATTTCTTATGCTTATTAATTTAAGATTCTTGTCACCAGTTTTTAATGCATTCGTAGATATATGTTCTTTGTTATATCTTTAAGTGACTGGCTGTTGCTTGATATCCCCGATGTGGCTGTACTTCATATGCATGTTGACAAGGTAACTACCTGTCTATTACCAACTACCTAGTTCATACTGGCTCCAAGAAGAGGTTGAACGTTGCTGGAGGGAACGAAGTGTACTCTCTTTGTGGCCGTGTTAGGAGCAAACCGTGGTTCCCTTTACTAAGTGTGGAGCGAACTACAGTCCAGCCACCGTCTTGTGTGCGTCTTGTGTACGCAAAGGCGTGCGCCTTTGCGTATGAAGGAGCGTGGGCCGGCTCCGTTGATGAAACGTGGCTCCCATCCACTTGACTCCGGGTCTTAATCCTTCGGGTATACACTGGATATGTGGTGTTTGGTTGGAGCTGTGGGTGGTGCAGCGCAAGCCACCCATGGTCCCCCTGTAGGTGCAAGCATCCTGCGGCTGACCACAACGACAGGCAAATCCGAAACCGGTTGCCGCTATACATGCATGTATGTGTGCCCGTGCTTAGGCTGACATTGCATTATTGATGCTTCTTCACCGCTGTTAGGCTACACCAAATTACAGTACATCTAGGTCTTTTTAAGCTGGATAAATTTCATTCTCCCTTTGTTGGTTTGTTCTGCCTACCTGAAAAATGTTCAATTAACTGGCCACCTTGCTTACACGATTTGCCCTTATCATCGGTAACTTGGTTGCGCTTGTAACATTTTTACATAATTGTGGACGTTTTTACTTATCTTGGATGCGTTGCTACCCAACTTACTTCAAATGGTAATGTAGCAAATAGTTATGCCAATGTATCTCCATGCATTATTGTGTTTATTTTATTGCACCTTGTTGTTTCAAGAAAATAGCTATTGTTTTATAACCCCGTTGTGGCTGCGCTTGATGTGGTTGTTGACAAGGTTGCTACCGGTCTTTTACCCACTATCTCGTCCATACTGGGTCCAGGAGACAGTTGGTCGTTGCTGGGGGGGACGGGGTGCACGGTCCTTGCGGCCGTGCTAGGCTCGAAGAGTGGTTCCATGCACTCAGTGTGGAACGGACTACGGTCCAGCCACCGCCTTGTGTGCGCTTGATTCCCCAAATACAGTGTGCTTGTGTTTGCCTGTGAAGGAGTGTGGGCCGGCTCCGTTGATGAAACGTGGTTCCCATCCGCATGCCTCCCGGTCATATTCCTTCGAGTTTACACTGGATATGGGGTATGTGGTTGGAGCTGTGGGTGGTGCAGCGCAAGCCACTCATGGTCCCTCTGTAGGCGCAGGCGTCCTGTGGCTTGCCACAGTGACAGGCAAATCCGAAACCGGATGCTGCCAACCATATACATATATATATATATATATATATATATATATATATATATATATCCATCTGTGGTTTCCTCAGACAGTTACGTTCCAATGAAAGCTAGTATATCTAGGCGAGATTGTTCTACGAGCACACCCAACTCGCACCTCCTGCTCCTGAGGTTTTGCGTTTTCCTAATTAATACTTGCGTGCATGCGATTTTTGAAGCTCCTGCTTAGGAAATACGTGCACGTTTGATGAAGGCGGTAGTGAAATCAAGCACTCATAATCAGCTGTGTTTCTTTCGTTGACAGGAATAGTAAAAGCAACATGTCCTTTCAACGAGCAGTTTGCCGCGTCTGCTTGAACATTTAAAGTGCGTGCGTATTTTTCAAAACACCCAACAGTAATGTGGGCCCAGGTACACGCAAACTGTATAACACTGATATTTCCCTTGCATCAGCCTTTTGTGATGTATTGTATACAGTTATTGAACTGGTTGCCTCACGTTCCGTTACGTACTACCAGCGAAGATATCGCGATAGCAGACTAAAATGGCGAGATTAATGTGTGGCAATTGTCATCATGCATAAAATGGATTATCCATGCCAGTTGAACGCGCAAACCATAGAGACGTCCATATGTAAGCCGCTCAGGTGCTTTAAGCTGGATAACCTGATTGAATCCGCACCAAGGTAAAAAGTGGCCCAATTTTACAGTATTGCACAATTTGCCAGAGTGGTCTCTAGTTTTAACATTGACTGTAAAGCTCTACGTGTAATCACAGTTGCGTGGTTATTTTGACCTGTATGCTATTAGCGCGGAACATGTTCACAGTGTGTGGTTTCATAAACCTGGTGTATAACTGTTCATCATGAAGACGGACATCAAAACTGTGCAATTTTGCAAGCGTGATAAACCGTTCCACTGTGTTAAAATCTTTTTCACTTAAGTCTAAAAATGGCCTCAGGCGTGTCATCTTGACATTCGGCTTATCCTCTCAGTGGCGCCTGCTGTTACATGCATAATATTATCCGCGGAATGGTTACCTTGTTCGTCCGATAACGACATGTGTGCTCCTTTCCCACTGAAACAGCATATGGGATCGAATTTTTCATGATGATCTGACCCAAGTGTTCAATCGTGTATTATTGCAATCCCACAGATTGTCAAGATAATTTCCAAGCGTTTGTACAATTGATCAGTTCCGCGGGTAATAATGGTTGTCAACCTAGGGCTTACTAACGCGTATGTCGTTATCAAGGATTCTCGCTAAACTCGGGTTCTGTTAAAAGTACCGCCCTACAGACGCGGAGGCATGATTCAGTTACTTCGCCTGCTTGCCAACTAAGTGCGTGCGCGGACTAGCAACAGCGCCGCATCCGGCCACTGCCCGCCTTGGCCTTACCGACCTGAGCTTGGGTAAATGGTAAATGGAAAACGTTTCACAGCAGCCAATTGATGACCAGGTGTATGAAACGATGCACATACAAAATGTTCCGTGATAATTGAGTAAAGGCCGAAGTAACCACGAAAATGCGGTTACACGTGGAGCTTTATAGTCTACGATAAAACTAGAACGCTGTCTGGGATATTGTGCAGTACTGTAAAATTGCGTCAACGTTTGACCTGGGTACGCATGCAGTCAGGTTGTTCAGATTAATGCACCTGAACGACTAATATATGGAATTCTTTATGGTTTGCGCGTTCATCTGGTACCGATAATGCGTTTCATACATGAGGACAATGGCCTATGCAGCAGCGTCGTATCAAGACGGTCGTAGAGGCGCTCTGTTTCATCATCATTTGCAGTTCTCAGCTTTGTAACTCAAGCAATGTCGTCGCAGGCACTGGTGCTATTTATACGAGGATAACTCCAACTGGTGTAGGAGGCTTTAGGGGTGCGCAAGGGTTTGCGCGCTTGTCGAAACTGGCTTGCAGGCAGTGTCCTTGCTAGTCATACAGGAAAGAGATTGGAACAAGATGGAGAGATTTTGGCAGTACTAGCATGATTGGCAAGCATTGACATGGTGTTCAGGGTGTGGTGTTACAAAAGCAGTGTGAATGGACAGCGTCAGGGCGCGAATAACTTGTGGAAGTGTTCGTTACTTCTGCGGCGACAGTCTAAAGGCGGCGTGTAGCTAGCGAGTCGAGACAGTAATTCATTTCCTTACAGAACATTGCAGCTGACTGATACACAGAATCAGATATAAAGAATTCATCTCCATCACTTGATTTCACTAGTACGACACAGGTTGTCTAGTTAACGATGTGTATCGGGCGGTAGACTACCACTGCATTTGTTGTTTTGGAACAGGCAGTAGGCCGCTGTAAATACACCGAGCAATGCAATAATCTAATATCACTACCCTAGAAACAATGGCCAACTGGCACCCGGGTTGGAATGTAGGGAGTAAATATGAAGGTAAGAATATACTACGCCCGGGTTGGAGCGGTTACATGTTGAGTCCAGCTGCCCAAATTAGTACATTCTAATAGACTTTCATACCTCGTTGTTGCAGCAAGTGGGCTTCACTTTAACTCCGGCAGGTTAAAAGCTGCTGCAACCTGTTTGTATTTGAACAAAACATTTGAAGATTACTAAAAGGTAACCATAAGTTTGTTGTCACTAGTAGCCACGAAGTTCCAAAAGTGCCACTAACTAAGCAAACCAATGTTTTGGATTGCTTCCGTAAAAGCGCGGAGTGGCGATGGTTACATATTCTACTTGAACCGCGAAAACTGGGTGACCCGAATCTATAGCAGAAAAAATGATACAAACAAGCGATACAAAACTCGAATTATGCACAAAATATGAAATTGGATGGGTGTACCGCAGAACTGAACGAAAATGGAGAGAAAAATTAATAACCGGCTTACCAAGTTTCCGGTCGGGAGCACCAATTTTAGCGGAATCCTTCGATCGCTACAATTTCAGTTTCGTGCTGCCTCACGGCCAAGTCTTGAAAAGATGAATATTAGAGCGAGATACTTGTTCATTGTCTACACGTAAAATCCAGCTAACGTAAAGCACCAAAAGATGTTTCTAGCTAAGGAAAATGTCTAGTAAACAACAGCTATGCAGCTACGCTCGTAGTGGCAGGAAAAACCGGAAGCGCACGAATACGATACATGTGTGACTCAAATACTCTTAATCATCGTGCAAACAAGCAAGCTTCCTAAGTTGTCTATGTACACAATGATATTATGTTTTGATCCGATTATTCACAGACAAATAGGACAATCTCCAAGTCCCTACAATTGCCTTAAAAAGTTCATTTTTAAGTTCAAGTGCAAGTTGAACAAGAACGGTAGGAAAATTTCCATGTGTGTTCCTTCTTTAATGCATCGTTGAACCAGGATGGAGTTTGCAGGAGCAATCTAAAACTGAGAGGAGCCAAGTCAATTCACACGAATCACATCACGGTCAATCAAAGCCCACGCGGCCTGCACTAGCAGTCTCCGCTGCACTGGCCACGTGAATAAAGGCTAAGAGAAGGGAATCAACAAAAGTGACATAATGATAATTATAGTAAAAGAGAGAATGTGTGGATAAAACAATGCTAGTAATAGTTGCGCAAAATGTAACGGATGGATATAGATGTTAAGAGCCAAAAGGAAAGGACTGAAACTACAACCCAACGGCGCCGAGTCGATGTTTGAACTCCTTCACCGCTGGTGCTAATAACACTTCTCTGGGTAGTGCGTTCCATAAATTGACCACCCTGCGTGATAAACGAAGGTCAGCTTTAACGCGTTCAGATCTGGTCTTATACGGCTTCGGAGGGTAAGCAGGAAAAGCTGGTATCTCCGCCGGATGGAACAGTCCAAATAGATCAGGAACAAACTTGCTGGTCAATATGCTGTAGTAAGAATCAGGTCTCCTCGAAGGCGCCTATAGTGCAGCGAAAACATCTGCAACCTGAGCAATCTGTCAGGATACGTGCGATGCTTTAATCTTGTACCCCGTTTGTAACAACCCTCAAACTCATTCAAGTATCATCTTGTCGCGTACCGAGCATGGAGGACAAGCCCGCACGCAATATTCCAAGTATGGCCGACAAAGGCTGAGAACAAGATAACAAACAATTCATTTGTTATGATGCCGAACGACCTTCGGATCATCCACAGCATTCGGAAACCATTGCGGATAGCATTTGTCCAGTCCTATTTCAATTTGAAGTCTGCGGATAGCACGATACTCAACCCGGTTTGTTCAGTCCATTGACGCAATACATTTCCGTCAAGTACGTGAAGACTTGTGGAAGTGCTGAATCCCATGCGCTGAACCGAACAATTTGCAAGATTGACTGGCAGCTGCCACAATTCCGTAAACACACCAGCTTGCAGAGAGCTGTCTGCAAAGATTATGTTGGAAGATACTACTGTTCCTCACACTTACGTTTTTCGACGCTCACTTGAGGTTTGGCGTATTCCGCTTGCCTATAAAGTTGGCTAACGAAGCCCATACTTTTGACAGCATCTGATTTCTGATTGGCCTGTTACTGTGGACATCCAAGTGATGCCTGCGCCTATGGATGGACCATGGGCGGCTTGAGCTGCACCACCCACAGCTGCAACCACACACCGCATATCCAATATAAACCCGAAGAAATAAGATCAAGTGGCATACGCTTGGAAGCCACACACTGAGTGTGTGGAACCACTGTCCCAGCGTAGCAGGCCTAGCGACGACCAACTTGTAGTGACTTAGAGATTGTGTAGTTTGTCTGTATAAAATATTATTACAATACATTAGCATTCTTTACAGTGACAACGTAGGAAGCTTGCTTGTTCGCACGATGACTAGGTTTACTTTACTGACCCAGATTGATCGCATTCGCGTGCTTCCGGCATTTCCGTCGCGAACAGCATTGCTGCGCATCGGCTGGGGACTCGACCTTTCTCGTAGCCGTAACCAATTTTACAGTGACTTCAGTTAGCAGGATTTTACGTTTGGACAATGAACGGATATCTCGCCCTTATATCCCGTGTAGCACACGTTCAGCATCTGTCCTGCTTAGCACACTAAAACGAATAGGCGAAATTGTACAGGAATGTGGTCTGTGAGACGGCAAACACTTGATTTCGTGCAGTTCACTTTTCAGGAGCGATTGCCAATTTTCCGCGGACCATTCTGTAAGCGTTCTGTACTTAACTATCTTGACTCTGCCCACGCAGTGGCTCTCTTCTAGCTAATGTTGTGATTCGCAACATATGCCCTTCTCCAGAAGAGCATGAAAATATGAGTCTAAACTGGACAAGAACATGCCCTATGAGATGGCGAAAACTGGAATTTGTTCCGTTTAAGGGGTACGAATCAAAATTCTCCTCCTGTGTCCAATCTGAATGCTGAATAATTGTTCTCAAATGCGACATCGCAGCATACCATTTAAAGTTCGGTTTACATCCTTTGATTGGCGATAAACATTCCTCTGGCGCCTTTACATATAACTAGCGCAATAAATGAGACACGTTTCTCTATGTGAGATATGGGAATAGCACTAGACGGAATGCGGTCAAAAAGTGATGTATCATATGTGTACACAAAACCTGGCCCGTCCAAATTAACTTTGCCAAATCATCTAGGTAAACGACGTCCACCATTGCACTTATTATCAACTAAAATGCGTTCAACCTACACACCAGTTATGAAGTTAGCACAAATAAGTGAACTAATTTCCACCTAGTAAGTATAAACTTTTATTAACAAACGAGACAGTCGTCCTGTTTCTCTCCAGTTACCTACGATTCCTGTTACGATTGCGCTACGAGGGATTCGTCTTTTCACGACTTATCCATGGGGCAGGACAAACCTAATATTATAGCGGTCAAACGATGCTGTTAAACCTGGGGACCCTGACCGGAATATCGATAAGCTGCCTATTAATTTTATTTTCCAGGTTCCATCAGTTATGCAGTACGTACATTATTTCTTCATTTCTTGTGCATATTTCTGGATTTATATCACTCCCTTATGTCATTTTTCCTGCTATGTATACGTGGCACCCAAGTTTCGTATGCCGGGATAAATTTTAACCATCGCCACTCCGCCGTTTTGCGAAAGCAATCCGAAAGATTGGTTTGCACTTTAGGTGCACACTTGGAACTTTGTGGCATTAGAACTTAAGGAATCAACTATCTTCACGTTGTCTCCGCGCTTTCTCTGTATGCTGCCGAGGAGATCACAGATATACACGAGTTGCTGGCGGAGAGGCAAATTTAAGCGAAAAATAAGGCAGCTGTTCTCAAATGGACAGGTCTTTCAGATCGTCAACGTATCACGAAGCTTCTGAGCGAAACGGAGGTGGGTGACCTTATGTAATCTTAGCTATTGCGAAAGTTTCAAATTTTATCCAAACCCGAGATGATGGATGACACAATTCTCTAGGAAATGTGGCTGCGTGGAGTGCTACGCAAAATGTCCAATGTACTCTACACAAATATTGGCACATCCATGACTCCGATGGCTCATATCACAGACCAAATTTGGGAATTCTACAGCCAGACTTCGCAGGTTCGGTCTACACCGAAAGACTATAGTGCCGAAATAAAAGCGCATGTTACCGCACGCACCAACGAGTTTACTGATTTCACAACTTTGAGGAGGAGCTGCCGGTGTCGATATTCAAATTGTCTACGTCCATCTAGATTAAAAGCACCGTCGAAATCACCGCGCCGAATGTCTTCCTACTGTTTGCATCATCAGCTTTTTGGCCCGTGTGCCAAGTCGTGCAGCTACTGACGCGTAGGGACACGGGTTAATTTGCATGCAAGAGCAATGGACGTAGCTGGTCAACATAGTCGCCTATTCTTCGTCAACGATCGACTAACGTGCGTTCTCTATCTTGTCGACACTGTGCAGAAGTCAGTGTCCTTCTACGTGTTCCCAACGACTCAACCAGAAATGTGACTGTTACTTTATGCTCAGCCAACGGCACGAGCAACCGCGTCTAGGTCCAGCAATCCCATACACTTAACCTTGACCTGCGACGCTCTTTTCTATTGGTGTTCCTTGTTTCTGACGATTGAAATATTAGTATCGAGATGGATTTTCTTCAGCAATTCAAAGATGCTAAACCGCATCGTCTCATCGATCAGACAACGAAAGCTTGATCCGCTAGAATATCCAGCGTAGCATCGCTCAGCCTGGTGTACGCTACTGCCACCTTGCTAGCCGTCAAAGTGCCTCGTGAGAGTACCTCTGACGTCTTCCGACCTTCATCGTCTCTGTCAATTGCAGCCGCAGTTACGCCGCAACACCTAACTACGAAGGGTTCGCATGTCGCCGCCAAAGCCCGAAGACTGATTCCGGACAAGCTCAAAACCGCCCTGCGGAATTCCAGCAAAAGTCCGAACATGCGATCGTACGACCATCCAGAAGTCCTTGGTCTTGGCCATTTCACACGGTCCCGAGGTCCTCAGGATTCGTGCGACAGTATGTGGATTATGGCGCCCTCAACAATGTGACAATTCCGGATCGTTACTGTATTCATCACATACAGGATATTGCGTCCGGTATTCGTGGTGCTCGCGTGTTCTCAAAGATCGATCTGGTGCGAGTTTATCACTAGATCCCGGTCGCCGACGAGGGCATAACGGAAACAGTAGGTAGTACACAATTTGTACTATTCGAATTTCTACGAATGCTTTTCGATCTGCGCAACGCCGCGCAGACATTTTAACGCTTCATCAACACCGTCGCAGGTGGACACGACGTTGTCCACCCGTACAACGAGGACATCCTGGTGGCCAGTTCCTAGGAAGGGAAATACCGAATACATCTATCACTCTTGTTCGAATGGCTGAAAGCGCACAACCTCACTGCCAACCCCGAAAATGGCAACTCTATGCGGCAGCGCATTGAATTCCTCAAACACCAACTTGATTCCTAGAGTATCCGCCACTTACGGAACAGAGTCCAGACAATTGGTGACGTTCCTCATCCAAGGACTCTAACCGCCACTCGATACTTCTACGGCATAGCCAACTACTATCACCGATACCTACCAAGCTGCGCAGAGCTTATGCAACCGCTCACCGATCTTCTGCGTAGACATAACAATGGTAAAAGTTCTTTTACGCCAGAAGCACGAAAAGCATTCAAAGCTACCGAAGAACCACGGCCTCCGCCGTCAAGCTTTATCACTTTGATTTGAAGGCTTTAATCAGTTTAGCTCTCGACCCCTTAGAAAAAGCAATCAACGCTGCTTTACAGCAGTTTTCCTAGGTACTTAGAAACCACTAGCGTTATTCATTTGATACCTTCAGACAGCTGAGTTGAAATACAGCACAGTTGGCTGCGAGTTACTCGCCGTATACTTCGCCGTTCGCCAGTTTCATCACATTCTCGAAGGTAATCATTTTACAGTCTTTCCAGATCACAAACCACTCGTCCATGCCGTCCGAAACCATCCGCCCACACACTCCGCGTGAAGTTCGTCATCTAAGTTTCGTGTCTTAGCTCTCGACGGACGTAGTACACGTGTCTGGCAAAAGTAACGTTATGGCGGACACGCCTCCAAGTGTAAACTCTGGCTCCGACCGAGCGGTCGTTCGATCTGTCAGCTACGGCCGCTGCTCAGCAAGCCGAAAAGGACTTAGTTATCGTGCGAATGGTCCACGTTAAACTTGTTACCAACGTAGCTTCCTTCGTTTACGGGTACAATAATCTGCGACATCTGTAACGGACACCAACGTCAACTGGTGTCAACTGCCTTTCGCCGAAAAGTCTTCGATACGCTGAATAACTTCACGCCCCCTGCCATCCGCGCTTCGGTCAAGATGACTGACGACAAACACATCCTGCCCAACATGCAGCGCGTCATCAGACTTTGGGCAAGCAACTGTCTAACTTGCCAGCGAGCGAAACTTCTTCAACATGTTGCCGCTTTGATGGGACGCTTTCCGTCACTAGCTATTTGATTCGGTCACGTCCACCTGGACTTCGCTGGACCACCTCCGCATTCCAAAGGCATGGTCTTTATTCTGACAGCGTTGCGCCACCCGTTTGCCTGAATCTGTTCCAGTTCCCGAGATATCCGTTGAGAATATAGCGCGCGCATTCATCGAGTGCTGAGTCGCTTTATTTGGCTGTCCATCCACAGTGACTACCGACCTTAGTCTACTACTCTGTACGTCGACTTTCAACGACATACTCAAAGTACTCAGTTTTTAACGCATCCGGACATCCGCCTACCATCCTTAAGCAAACGGAATGGTGGAGCGCTTCCACTGACATTTTAACTACTCGCTATATGCCGCCAATGCATTTAGTTGGACATAACCTCCGCCAATGTTACCACTCGCAATTCGTTTAGCAGTGAAAGCCGATCTAGAATCGTCCAGCGCCGAATGGGTCTATGGACAATCACTCCGAGTACCAGGCGACCTCTTCCGAAAAGCGCGAGCACTCCTTGCCACCACGCGCCCTACGCTCGACAAGTGGCCAAGAGCATTCTCTGCCATAAATCGACCGTTCTCCATGCTCTTCGCTACTGCCCGTTGGTCATCATTCACATTTATAATCCACGCAGACCACTGAAACGCCATTACGAATGTCCATTCAAGGTTCTACAATGCAGGGAGCGCTTCATCGTCATAAAACGCAACGACAAGCGCAAAACTTTCTTAATCCACCGCAGCAATATTATTTACGTCGAAGCAGAGTCGAAAGGCGACTCCAATCCCTCGGCATTCGATGAATCACCCAACCACTGGTGGAAGAATAGCCTGTAGTCTGCAACACCACAACCGGTTACTCTCTTCCTCTCTTGTGTGCATGATGTTAGTGGACTACTAACGAAGTCCGATTCCCTGCATGGTGGCTCGGTAAGGTGCCAATTACCCATACATGACACTAAATGCTCCGTTCTTCCGATCGGTACCTAAGAACCAGTTGGAATTTATTATATCGGTTTGATTTTGCTGCCAAACTCTAATCGCGAGAGAAACCTTGGCGTCGTCGTCGTGACAACAAAACCTAACACTCCTGAAAATAATTGGAGAAATTCGCTTTTGCCAACAGAATGTATTTCGCCAGACGTCGATTATCTTCCCGCTTGAGTATGAAGGTGTTCAGACTCCTGAGATTGCGATGCTTGAGTACGGTCTGTCAGCTGTCTATCCTCTGCAAATTTGAAAACATCTTGATTAGGAAGTTCAGCAGGGAGGAACAAATTCCTATATGAAGTTATTTAATCTGCCTTACTTACATCTTCTACAGCGTCTAAACCTGTTTTATCTAGGTTACCGTCGAGATGCCGGGGTTTTGATTTTAACAAGACGGATCGTTGGAGGTGAACTTGAGGCCGAAGAAAAAGATTTACTTCCACGCAATTTCTTTAGTAACATACAAGGTTACCATTGAAAAATGTTTGAACAAAAGGGAATTCGCGACCGTTTTGACCACACTCTGTTTACCAGCGTAGTGCACGTGTGGAAAAATCTGCTTGTGTATGTCGGTGATGCGCAGTCGGAGGTATGTTTCAAATCTCGATTGCCTTCTTACCTTGTGAGTAACCGGCTCTTGTTGCAACTCGCTTCAATGCAGCGGTTCCATTTGTACCCACTTGCAATGTCCACTTGATCCCTGTGACGAACGGGAGGCGATGAAGCTAACAAAGAAATTTTTCAATGGCTCGCTACATTCCAAATAGTAAATGATTGAAGCGGAAGCCCAACCCGATAATATAGCCAAGTGCTAGTCTGCTGGACCCTCCGCCGTGCGGTCAGGGCCGAAGCCTTGAGTGCACTGCCTTTTGTACTCGCACCGGCGGTAAACATAACAAAAATGCAACGATACAGTAAAGATTTAGATGGTCAGAACGCAATGAGTGTCTTCAAAAGCTAAAACTTTAAAATGGTCATACGCTTGTACAAATATTGAAGGCCTACCTGCATTCCAATGTCATAATTACATAGTGTCCTAGTTTGGGCGCGGTTTACAACGTTGCATTAGCTCCTTCGAGAAGTTTTTACCTTCAACTCTGGCTTTGATGCGTGTCCTAACTAGACAAAGTTTGGAAAACTTATTTTGTTCCATCAACTATGTGATCACTGTCATCAAGCCAGGTTCCTTTGGCGCGCAGTCCCGAGTCGACCTGGTCCCTCTGCAGTCCAATACCTTATCCAACTACCGCTTGCCCCTTGTGTGTCGTTTCTCAATTGGCAAAGCCGAATTTACTGTAATCGCCTGGTAGAGAAACATTGTTTTTGACAACACTAAGGAAGATATTTGATTAGTCCATCTCCTAGTTGTTTGAAAGGGATAAGTAGTATCCAATTTATCGGAATTTGTCTTCTAACTGATCTTTGCGTCAGTGTTTCGCTAGAAACTTGTTTTGGCGAAATTTACTGTAAAAATACTTGTTCTTCGTTCCGTTGTTGCCACCGAGGGCTTTGAGCATTACCTATCTTTTCACCAATAGACGCTATCTGGCTGCCCTCGCTGCTTGTGCGTTGGTGTCCATTCGTCAAAGGCGGATTTACTTGAACCGATGCTTGGGATCAGCGCTGAGCGGTTTAACTGCTTAGTGGATCTTCAGTTATCCTGATGCTCGTCTTTGATCTGTCACAATGATCCTGATGTTATTTCATTGGTGTACACTTCGGCTTTGTGACGTGGTGCGTCCCTTTCAATTTTCTAATGTCACACTTGATCCTTCCGACTGGTGCTCTCGTCGATTGCCTAGCTTGTCACCGTAAACCGATTTACGTCGCCGCCGCTTATCCATAACATTCTATTCCTTCTCTGAATCCGTTCCGTCGCGTTGGTTGGCCATCCGTGTCTAAACTTGTCTTGTCCTCTTTTTGTATACTCTGTGCTCATGCGTGGCGAAGCATAGTGTTTTTAAGCAGTTACAGATTCGTCTGGGGGCATGCAGTGCGATAGCTGTAACAGTTGGTTTGATTACCTTTTCAACACCTTATCAGTAAACCACTTCATTCCCGACCTCCTCCCGCTGCTGCTGGTATTCTCGGCTTCTAGTTCTGCTATGATCGGACTGCCAACTCACAGTGCACTGCAGTAACCCAGTCTCACCTGACCGGTCTGTTTGCTTGACCTCCTTCAGCCCAGCGAAATATAAAGGGTCTCATCATCATCATACTACAAGTTAGCTGGAGGCGGGGAAAGCTTCAACTACTGTGCCGCTATAAATAGAAAAATGGAGAAAAAAGCAACTGGTGCAAGCCGGCTGAGGTACCGGTAACGGATGGGCATGGTACCGGTAAGCTATCAGCCGGCTGCTGTGCCCCAAAAAAGTTATTATGCAAAATTATATAAGGCTAAATATTGAGATCTTGGTTGGAGGGGAGGCTAAGAGGGATAGGGTGGGACAAAGAAACTCACAGCGCGAACGTCACTGTGGACGGCTCCTAGCCATATCAGCAAGTGTGTCCAACCAAACTTGTTCATCGTCTTTCGGACCCCAAACAGAAAGCCATAAGGCTCCAACCGAGGCCAGCTAAGAAGTGAGAGCCTTCATTCCTTTCGACCAAGTCATCGCTTGGCCACCCTTCCTCTTCTTTCATCCACACCCCCCGGCGCGCAAACAACACACGTCGCGGGAGTCGGTGGGCTGACGTGAGTAACACGTGGCCGAGCCATCGGAGCCTGGTGCGGGAAATAACGGTGCTGAGCGGCTAAGATCCTTTACCCTGACCATAAACAATGCGCCGAACACGCTCATTGCTCACGCGGTGTTCCCACCAGATGTGAGCTAAATTACGAAGGCACCGGTGATCGAACGTAACTAGCCTCTTCAGGTCCGCTGCGTTAAGCGGCCAGGTTTCACAACCGTACAGTGGAGTCGAATGTACTGCTGCATTGTACACTCTACACTTCAGGGCGAGAGTGATGTCGCGCCGGCGCCATAAGCGCCGAAGGTTAGCATAAGCACCTGAGCTGTTGCTATACGATTTGTGATTTCAACTACAATCCCACGGACGTTAATACAACTTCCCAGGTAGTTAAATTTTTGAACGACACCTAGCTGATCCCCACCAAGAGTCAACGTAGGGGGCGGTCCAGACCAAGCTTGGAGGAACGCTTTGCACTTTGTGGGTGCGAAGCAAAGCCCGAAGTAACGGGCAGCTTGTGCTAATCTGTCCAGTGCCGCTTGGCACGTTTGTGAGCTGTCATAGATTAGGACAATATCATCAGCATGCTCTAAGTCAAGAAGTTGTTCTCTTGGGAGCAGATCCATACCTTCTAAGTGTGTCCTGTAAACGCGGTTCCCATGAATTCGTCAACAGCGGACTTGAAGAGGAAAGGTGACATGTGGCATCCTTAGCTCACGCCGCTGGAGATATTAAATGGCGACGACAACTTGCCGTAAGCCCCCACTCTGTCCGAGCTAAGCGCATATAATGCTCGGATAATATTTACATATTTCTCAGGTACACCTTTCCTGAGTAGACAGTCCCAAAGTGCATGTCTATCCACTGAGGCGAATGCACCTTTGATATCGTGGAACACGACAATGGTGGGCCGCCAATATGTGTGACGGTGCTCCAACAACTGACGCAAGGCGAAGATGTGGTCAATGCAGCCACGACCTCGACGAAATCCAGCTTGCTCTTTACGAATCTGGCTTTCACGATTGCCAGTCAGTCTGTGAAGGATGACAGAGGTAAGCAAATTGGAGGCAATAGAGATCAGACTGATTCCTCTCTGGCTGCTCATTCCAATCGTGCGCCTCCTTTGAAAACTGGGACTATGACGAAGCGTTTCCAATCGTTTGGGACAGTCTCCTGCTCCCACAGTTTGACAAGTAACTCGTGTAAATCATCCACAAGAGCAGGTCCCCTGAATTTGAAGAGGGCTGGAGGAAGGACATCAGGTCCCGCGGCTTTGTTTAACTTCAACATTTCGATCTCACGATGGACTTCGGAGCGATAAGGTGGATCCACAGTGACAGTCCAGGGAGCGAGGCGATCAGTGGCCGGCGAGAAATCTAACCATTCCGACCGATTAAATTGCTTTTCAAAATGCTCAGCCCAACGCTCTAAGAGTTTTGATAATTTGTGGATAGGCTGTCCACTCTCGTTACGTATAGTTTCATTAACACCAGGTCTAGGTTTTGTAGACTCAAAGCTGCGTCTCCCACAACTCGGTAGCATGCTGCAAAGGTTCACGGTTTTTTAATATAGCCACTTCCATATCTAACTCGTCTATTTCCTTACCCACACCATTTGTCTAACATGCCTAACCGTAGGACTCAAACTCAATGTGCCCACTACTTCAGTCGCGTTTGCTTGGTCGCCTGCTTATCGTCTTCTCTCAGACTACTGTGAAAGTACCAACCATCGCGGGGAATATTGAGCACACTGTCTTCAATCTTTCTTCATTCGGACAACTAACGCACAGTGCCCTACCCTAAACTAGTCTCAGCTGCCAAGTCGGATTTTCTTTGACTTCTTCCAAACCATTAGGATATAAACGGTTAAGCCTTTTAGCCTCGGAGCTATAACTCCCAAAACTTGCTGACCTGCTGGACAAAGTCACCGTTTATTAATATAGCCACTTCCCTCTCTGACCTGTCCATCTCTTGACCGACTCCATTTATCTTCCAATGTTAACTGTACGACTCAATCTCAGTGCGCCGACTAATCCGGTCACGTCTGATCAGTCTTCCTCTCTCCGACTACTTCGCCCTTACGGACCATTGTTCGGAAGACTGTGCGCTGTATAACCCCTCCACACGAAAGCCTCTCTGGGTTATCCACACTTTAGCAGTAAAGCTTTTCCATCACGACCCCGCCTATTTTTGCCGCTTTCTCTGTTTTTAATTCTTCTTCAATCGGACAGTGCACTCTCATCGCCCTGCCCCAACCCAGTATACTCTGGCCAGTCTGCTTCTTTTTGACCTCTTTCAGACTACCGGGACGTTAACGGTCTAAATTCGGAGGACCCAAAGCTATGCTTTTATCGCCTCGAGAGCCTGCTGGACCTGCTCATCCATTATTAATGTAGCCTCTTCCCTATTTACTACCCGCTGCTGCTGATCCTCTACCTTTTCCAGCTTAACGTTACTACAATCTCAATGCACCGGCTAATCAAGTGTCGTCTGATCGGTCTCCCTTACTTCGAGAGCTATGACGGACATAACCACCGCAAGAAATCGCAGCCACTTACAGTTAACCAATCGACTTCCACTGACCCCCTCACATTTTTTCACCACAATCTTACGACCCAAGCTCATTGCGTCGAGTAAACTGTATTTAGCTGAACGGTCTTTGCCATCCTACTACTCCAAGAGGTTCATGCCATTTCCGATCATATTTTGGCAGCCGCTTCGTTCGCATCCACATACGTCAAGATCTTGGTTGCTCTTGTTTTCTTCTAATCCATAGCCTACTATGTTATTACGCTCGGTTCTTATTCCCACCTCTATTGTACGGCTTACTGGATTTGCCCCGCAAAAATTTAGCTTCGGGCTTATGGTCTCCCTCGCTTCGACCACGCACCTGGTTTCTGGCAGAATTCAGAACGTTACTAATTGTTCTTTGGCTATCACTACTAGCATTAGTCTCACCTTACCTCTCTTTATACGCATCTGCTCTTTACCTAATATCCGCATTCGCCCATCAAGCTAACGACTTCCAATGTACGGCAGTTTTGGTCCGCTATGACCAATTACCTCTGTACTGACTATGCACTTCTGAGTATTTTGCGTAATTAGTCTCACTAACCACTCTTCGCAATGCCCTCCGGATGCATCCGTTTCTCGCTGATTATCTGCACTTCCTCTTCCTCTTGGTTGGTTGCTACGCCTCCGGCCTCAGTATAGTAGGCGCGCGGAATTTCAAACAATGAAAGCCACGGTTGCAAAGTTGCTTTGGGTTAGTGTAGGAAGTTATTAAAATAAAACGGCCTGAGGCAGATTTAAATCATACTTGAGTAAGCTCTCCCCCATTTACCACGGCCTGGCAGGAATACAACTAGGGCAAAGTCATCTTTGTTTTACTCGGCTGTAAGCAAGCAACTTAACAAACGTGCAAGTTGTTGGCGTACTTACTTATCTGCTACTTCCTCATGCAACTTCAAGCGCTATCGAGGGACTCCAAGTGACTGCAAGCAGCATCTATGAGTGTTCGAATACAGCATGAATAAAACTTGCTAGTATAGCATTACCAAACCAGGAACGCTTCTTCACTTACGTCACAAGTTGAAGCAACATGAACTCCTGCATCCTAGGGTTGATTGGCCCTGACGAAATTGCTGCTGGCACAGATGACAGACATGTTTTTTTTGCTCGGGTACAGGAAGCGGGGTTTGAAGTTCCAAAGTCGCAGCTGCCGCAATTCAGCTTGCAGACAAAAGTTCCTGAGGGCTCAAATGCTCCGGCTTCTGTTGGAACTAAATCCCAGTAAGGCTGTGGTGGGGACGCTATTATCCCAAGCGGTTGTACGTAGCGGATGCAATTTGCCATTTGAGTACGCAACTGTTTGTGAAATCTGCACATTTGCTCTCTCTCCATTGACTGTAAGGAGGCTATTGTTTAACCCATTTTTAGTAAATGTTACAAGCACCGCCCTGATTCCTATAGACTGATCAGGTTGACGGGCGTGCTGAGTAAATGTTCAAAAAACTCGTGCGTTACGCTTTGGAAGGACACTGGTGAACGTTTGAGGTGCTTAATCTCTCTCAGCACGGCTTTCATATGGGCTATTCTTGCCTTACTATATGATTAAACGGCTCGCAACCGCTAGGCTATAGCCGTTGGTTGCGGGAAGACCCTATACTTGCTGTTCATTACCTTTTCTAAAGCTTTTGATACCGTTTCACATTCGCGTCCTTTGCAGAAGCTGAGGTCCTACAGTATTTCTGGACCAGTCTTAAGGCGGATTTCAGCTTTCCTAATCAGAAGGGAAATGGGTATGCAGGTGAGTTCAAGCCTGTTCTTCCGTTAATTTGTTCTCAGTGGCCTTTCGCAAGATTTAGTCCTTGGCCCCCACCACTTAGCTTTATACGTTAATGACCTACCCGATGAGTAAAGTGTGCCATCCCTTATGTTTGCAGATGACTTATACCTCTGGTTCACAATAAATGATTTTATTGGTCCACTGATCTTACAGAAGGCTCCGGATAGACTTTGTACTGGTCTCCTTTGTCACAGTTGCCTGTTATTTTAGCAAAAGGTTCGCTTTCACGCGTTACTTCGAATGACATGCCAACGCGTTATTTTCTCGGCGGTAACAAACTACCACGAATTCAACTCAAATTTCACATTGGAGTTTTCCTGCCAACAGGCTCTAAGTCCATTGAACACTAGACAACCCCTGCTTGCAATGTTTTAGCACGTTGTGGTAGATTCGCAGGTCATTCTGGATCATGATCAACAAAATGTTCGTTAGGATATTTTCGGCATTTGTAAGGCTGCACCCGCAATACGGTGTTCAGGCTTGTCCGCCATGCTTAGTTCATGATAGGATGGTAGTTGAACGAGTCCTGTTGTCCTGCCCGAAACTGGTGCATGGGTTGTAGTAGCCGACGTTCCCGGAGAGACTAGGTAAGTTGGATATATTTTGCATGTACTACGGGTGCCTTCAGGGCTAGCTTGTCCTCACATATCGTACACTTATGGGTCAGCCTGGTCCAGCTTTGACTGGATGGTTTCGCCCAACTCCAGTGCCAACCGTTCAGGGCCAAAATTAAAGTTGTAAACATTTCGGTCGGATCGGGTTCGGATAGCCCTGCGGTTATCGCGTAGGACCAGAGGTTATAAATAGATAAATAAATAAGCTTTATATACGCGGTATTGAGCAAAACACGTTAACAAATCCTCATCCAATAGGTACAACAAATCAGTAAAGTACAAATGTGATAAACTTTTGTCTAGCCATTGGGAAGTGTAAAAAGTGATATAAGTTTATGATAAGTGTTCGACCTCACAGTTGAAACAGATTGTTAATCCAAATTTAACATGTTGTTAAGCAAGTTATGTGATACTAGAATTAGTTCCAGGTTAAGGTTAAGGCTTGCAGAAGACCTTTTGTGCTGCTAATCGCCGTCAGCGGTTCTCCGCCTTCTATTCTTAAGTGTATGGTACTGTAGGGGTATCTGCCATATGTGTCTTATCTCACCATATATTACGTCTCTTTCTCCACTTTATACAGGTGCTACGTATGTACCTCTTCACAGTGGAAGGAGCCCAAAGAACGATGCAGAACATTAACTCTTTTTATCAACTGTAACTCACCGATTTCATTGTACCCCTTTGTTGCTCTCTGACTCTCTGCGAATACACATTCCCGGGCGCACGCTCTGTTCTCGCTCTTCTCCAGCTCGGCTGCTGTGTTGTGTACTGTAGACATTCCAACCCAAGAGCTAACATTCTCTCACTCTTTTCAGCTTACCGAACCTACTACGGATTTCACTCGGACTATTGCGCACTACAGTACGTTCGGTGGTAGAGATGGTTTTCAGTTCTTGTCACTCAACCGATGTGTTAATTGCGCTGGTAGTTATCCGGGTTGCTAATTATGGACCAGCCGATCGTTGAAGGATCGTTCCAATCCAGTAAAAGTAACTGCGGGAAACTTGGCGTGTGACGCAAGTGAGCAAGCCAAGGAGAATGGAATAAAAATGCAAAGGAGGAAACGAATGGAATGCAACAAAACGTGGTGACCAGAAACGCTATGAATACTGTAGTTTAGTCGTTATGTGTAATATAAATCTGTTATACGTGCAAGGCAAAAGGAGAAAATGTGGTGTTTCGAGGGGAGGTTGGTGTCTTATTTGCAGCTGTTTACTGCCATCGTACTGCGCAGCGCAAGGTTACTAATACTAATGACATTGCGAGTTGTTAGTGACACAGGCATGCTAAGAGGTGGAAGGCCAAAAGCAAGCTGGGCCGTAAATGTGGGTAAATTTAGAGCGAACGTCTGTAGCTACACGGCTGGTGCCTTGCTTCGAGGTGGTGAGGATCCAGTGGTTATCGGAGCACCAATATAAGGCTGAAGCCAGAGGCGGTGGAGATGGTTAAGTAAAGTTGAGTTAGAGAAAGAATGTAAGAGGCTGAGCGGCCATTCCCCAGCTTAGGATCATGCTGGTAGTAGTTTTAGCGACCATTTACGGTCAACACAATAAGCCGTGGAAGGAAGTGAACTTAGAGTAGGATCTGTGTTGTCGCCTCGCTGCATTGCGGGCTGTGGGTGTCTTTGTGTAGGAGCAGAGGAAGCGATTACATTTTTCCGGTAGTGCCAGTAGCCTGTGTGTATGAAATGGGAATGAGCCACAGTCTAGGTGGCCAATCGGGTGTACCAGTTTTACTAGAGGTTAACGGATGAAGATGAAAAGCAGAGGATAACGAAACCCACAATCGGACTGGAATTCATGACCAGAGAACTGGGGCATGAGTTTAAGTGATCAAAAGGTCGGCGAGTCAGACAGTTGTGAGCAATGCGGCATTAAAATCTTAGAAATAATCTAGTAGGATGCAATGGGAGTAAGCCACGGGCTAGTTTGCTCTCCAGAGCTTGAACGAAATGATAGAGTGGGTAAAGGTGGAGAAGAAGCAAGTACCATCGAAGTTCAAATTCCAGAAATTGCATGGTAATTAAAAATGTATTACCGTGGGGTCAACAAGCAGTACCTGCAGATGTGGTGATGGCAGCGACAGTGAAAGAGTGCGAGCATCGACTTCACCCTAGCCGTCTGCAGTTTAAAGTCTTCTACTTCTTGCCTTGAGCTTTTATTTGCCTACTACGGCCTACGCTTCTTAAAATCATTTTAACCGGCATCTTACTAATGCCTACAAAATTCGATAAGCGTGCCTTCTCTTCTGTTTCCTTTCCTTTACTGACACGGTTGTTTGCTTCTACACCTCAAGGACTGCTAATGAGGTGTACGTGAGCATGGTTTGTTTGACCATGTGAATTGTGTGTGTTGATTTTGCTCTACTTTGACACATCAATGAAGCTGTTTCCTTGTTGGATCAACGACGTTTTCGAAAGTGGAATATTCACAGCAAATTCCTACTCTTCCGCTCCCACTTCAAATTGAATTTGAGGATGGAACCCCAGAGCAGACGTTTGCGCACTGTTGCTGGCGGGATTTTTGTGTCCAAGTGTTCCTTCATTTTGTGCTCGTAACATATTAGCAAGTTGCTACGTTTCTTGCATGGTCCTTATTAATTATAGTGACACACATATAATAACACTTAATGTCCCGCATCTTCTAGTGTAGGCGGCTTAATTGGAAGTTTAGCGGTCACTTATGGCGCAAAATGTCTCCTATACTTTGCCGTGAAGCGAAAATCCGTGGTAGTTGGGAACCGTTTGGTTGTACATTTAGAAGAATGTGATATTTGAGGAAGTTCAGTTGTACAATATATACATGGCTATGATGTAACCTAGCTAAGTTGTGAAGGGTGATAAGTGCGCAATGGTGGCAAATGTTCACGAGCTTGTTTAGTATAATGAGTTACGAGGCAATCTAAAGCAGTACGCATAAGTGGTGGCTGGGTATGATGTTAGTTTTATTTGTACGGTGGCCGTAATTGGTGGCGCATCTGCTAGTATGAGTGCGGATAACAGAGGGCTTTTTAGTTCTATTGCTGTGGCAAAGTATGACAGTGTTGAAGACTTGGAAGAACCGCTATGACATTTTCAAATTGAAGCTGAGGCTTGATTTCCTTGAGTTCCAGCGGTGCCTGCCACTGGTTACCGAGGTGGAAGCGGTCTAGATTTACCACCTGTAGTTTAACTTCAAGTACCTTCCAGATGGGAGTGGAACGATAGGATGTATTTCATAAGCGTTCCATTTTGAGCGGGTCGTTGCTCCAGGTGTTGATAGGGTGCCCTGACATTTCAAGGGATGAAAAATGAAAACATGATAAAACACCACGATTCACCAATATAATATCTACGTTCCTTACATTAGCTGTCCTTGATATGCCAGTTACGTCTTAGCTCGGCCGACTGTGCTTTATTTACATTTTACCTAGCTCAAAAATCCACCACCCGCTATGGGTAATGTTGGATGCAAAACAGGCTTCCACATTTTTGCAACTTTCTATCCTACGCTTGGTTTTTCTTAGCATACATTGCTTAAGGTGCTATAGCAGCTCTTGCCAGGGAAACCACCAAGGAAATAGATGGGGCGAGATTACAGTACTAGATAACAACGCCACTTGGAAAAACGAAGCTGGCACATGATTCAGAACTTAAAACTGGAGGTAAATAGCTCAAATTAACCAAATCGCTGCACAATACTGTGCATCAACACATGAGGCGTAATAGTCCCTTAGGTTAGTGCAAGCTCCACCCACAGAAGTAGAGTAGCTGATGCCCCACCAAAACAGACCCAAGTGGATTTCAAACCCTGAATCGTTATGCTAAATGTTGTTGAATTTTCCGATACTCATTTCTTTGTTATAATTGACAGGCTCTTTTTGCTCACTGGCGATAGAAACCTAGCCTTATGAATATAGCAGATCGGCGCAAAGAGAAACTTGTGGTAATTTCCTAAGAACTATGTGCATATTGCAGGCTATGACATGGCAAATGTTGTTAAAGTCTTTTGTGTTGTTTACGTAGACCTAGCTCATGCAGACTTGATATAAAATTCGCAAGTGTTATAAGCTGTAAAAATACTAAACTCTGTATTTTAAGTGGTTTATTTGGCACAGTATTAACTGAAAATGGTACACTGAAGCCTTCTGACCATGGATTAATAATTGTTTGCCTTGAAACCTCTTGCACATGCAACATTCTTTACTAGTTTCTTAGCGTTCTCTTGAAACGTTATCGCTTATTTGCTTATTTTCTAATGTATGCATGAAAAATGTACTTTCAGGCCAACAACGTCTTACCTATTTGTTGCGGGATAGTACCGGCTATACAGAGCATTTCTAGCTATATAAGCCTAATTAGAAGTTATACTGCTTCACCAAGGTTTACGTTTTCTTTTCTTTTTCTGATATCTGCTTATAAATCAAGGTGTCATCTTTAGGAGAAAGGTAATGGCGTTAGTCGTAGACCCGTATTCAATTACGAATAACTTGTGAATGACTGCATGCGTTGCAGTGCTTTTGCTTTTATCGTAATCGTTGGTGAAAACTGGATAAGGGCAGCCCATTTTTGTTCTACTATAAGCAATATTCGTGCCTTCGAAAAAGTGTACTTGTTCTAAGATTTACGCAGGTTAAAATTTGGCTACAGAGAGAAGTTTAGAGCAAGCAATGTTGGATCTATACTATATGAGTTTTATTCTTCTAGCGAACCCAGCCGTCTTAGCATGTCACTTAACATAGGCGCTTTAGCTTTTGCATTTACGGAAAATATTTTTAACCTTTTCATGTTCCTTATAATTATGCCGCACTTATTTCTTTCTTTGTGCTCACCAATAAATGTTATGACGGTGTGGACGAAATAGTCCAAAAATTTATCGTGAAGTTTTGCCGAATTGGATTCCACTTCCAAAATAAACCTGCACAATTACGGCTCTGCGGAACGTGCATAAGAAACAAGATCAAGGAGCTTTTCAGCGCCTGAAGTAGCCAGACAAATTTGAATGTAGATGCGTACAGTCACATAAGCTATACACGTAACACTTCAATTCATTTGTTATTTCAAACAAACGACCCTTACTCACACTTTCCTACTCCCATGCAAGAGCTTAAAATTAATGTAAAATTTGATCTGATCCCTTACGGGAGCGGCAGCTAGCCAGTCCAGAAATATATCCAGTTATTCATGAACTGTTACTTTAGGAAACGGTTCCTAATAAAGTATAACAGGCAAATATGCCACAGAACACACCAATTATTTATTCCGAATATTTAATGTACTACCTTGCACCAAAGCAATTCAAGTTTAACGGTCATTGTGCAATCAAACCGTCCCTGGTAGACGCATTTTACGTTGGAATGCCCGCCGTTCTCTGATCACATACCAAATTAGATACCAACTGATAAAATGATCATGCTAAAATTGTGTATAAATATGATAATATATGTAAATTATACTTATCCTTAAATGTAAAAGTTTATTCGTTCGAAAATATAATAACCCTTGTGACTACAGTAATATGAGCATTTCAGTTAAACGTCAGCTTTTTAAATGCACCGACATGTATGAATATGTTTATATAATTTTTCATAAATGCTTGAATCTAAACTTGCCTAAACATACGTAGTCATTATAATAAACATTTAAGGTTAAAATTAATTTGTTTCTAACACGATTGTACCTCTTTTATGCATTAATGTGTTACCTTAGTCTTAACCTTATTATTTGATTTAGTTCCTCTGTACCTTCAACCTAGCTACATGTCCATCATTGAATGTTTAGCTGTTGCTGAGAAAGGCAACTTCAAAATGTTTCCCGTCAATCTGTTAGTTACGTGTTATCAGTCAACAATTAGAAATTGCGTATTGCGCGCGTCCATGCTTATACCTGGTTTACCGAAGCATAGAATGGTCGACCATGGATTATGAAAACTAGCTTTCCAATCAAAACAAGCTAATGATTGAACTGCATACATTTTACCTAAAATTTTTATGTAAATGAAAATGAAAATAATATTTGGTGACGATTATTGCATGCGCACAAACTTGTACATCGTTGTAATGTATAGACATAGTTATTTTAAACGATTGCGATTACGAAGAACGGAAATTTCTTTATTGACGTTTGTGTTGCATTACAACCCACCATCGTTTCTGAGGTTTCAGAAGTTTAAGATTCCGCTGCATGCTTTCTGCAGCTCACTCTTTTTAAGTAAATATAATCTCATGTTTCACGATACCTGCCTTTTATGGAACATACAGGCCGTGATTTCTTCTTGGACTTAACAGCGCCTCAGCGAACAGCAATCAAATATGCACCTTTTCTTCATACATAGGTAGGTGTTGCAAATGCTCATTAGGTCTTCCAAATCCACTGTCGGATTCACAAACTAATTAGCTGCTTATTATAAGTACCTGTTTCGCTACGCTTTGTAATGCTTATGCCTGCTTCATAAATGCCACACACCATGGAACGTGAAGTGCCTTATTGCTCAGAACTTGACATTCATTATACTACACGTTACGGCGAATTCTTTAAATGCATCAGCACTTAGCATCCCTTTCAATGATATATTACCTATCCCTGTTAGCCACGTGGAAATGACCCATTTCACCATCTATTTACTTCACAATATGCGGCAAGTTTAAAAACGGGAGTCCAGCAAGCGCAACCGGGCGGTTGTACGGTTCTCCTTG
>CALYDF020000486.1:0-49257 GCA_944474145.2 Dicrocoelium dendriticum | reverse complement strand
CCAAATTGCAGCCAAGAAGACCTAGAACTTTTGACGCTTGCATTTGGATGCGCCGCTAGCATACCATTTTTACACACGATTGTTGGAGGTGATTGCAATCTGCCTTCGATTTCATGGCCCATGGGAACCGATCCTTGGAAAAACCAACACCTTATCTCCTGCGTCCAAATGAATGCTTAGCAGCAAAACATCTCCCAACGTACCAGAGGTGAAAGTACTGTGGATCTCATTTTTTCGTTGGGCATACCTGCAATAGATGTCAACGTTCTTGATGAATTTCCAGGCAGCGATCATCGCGTGATCAAATGCCGCCTAAGGCTAAGCATGGCAGATGTATACCAAACAAGGCATTTACGTCTGTTTAGTTCTATCAACTGAGACTCCTTCAAGAAGCTGGTTCGTTCGATGAATTGGGATGAATTCTTTCTCTCTACATATCCTCAACATGCGAAGGAACTCTTTTGTAATATTATTGGCATCTGCATCGTTTTATCAGTACCACTAAAATGTGCTTGCCAAACTGAACATAAACCCGATCGCAAAACGTGGAAAGAAATACGAGAGCTGCATAAGATTAGGGCAGAAATTCGAGTGAACTGTTAACTTTACGCTAATATTACATCAGTCAAAACTCCTCGAAGAACAGAGGCATCAAAAAGACAACATTCTCTTTTTAGAAGAGTATAAAGCTCTGAACGGCCGTAGCAAAACAGCTGAGCTAGTCAAACTATTCCGCGCACGGAATTCGAGTTGCAGCGAAAATTTCAATTTTATCACCGCACCTGATGGTACATACTACAGCGCACGAAGTGATATCTGCAAGCTTTCAGTGCTTATTTTGCCGAATCAATGCTAAATGAATCGTCAGACACACTAGCATTTATCATGTCGAACAACAATGAAGGTCTATGCACAGTGGAATTCACTATGGCGTAAAACACCGGGTCAAGTCTCGCTTCTGATCCTCGAGTTGCACTGATCCTGATGGATCCCTCTTTGCTAAATAAAAAGCAGTGGTAGTGACTTCCTTCTGCTTTTGCTCAACATCTTCACACTCTCATTTAACAACGGAGTATACTCTACTAAATGAAAACCTTCTGTCGTTATTCCGCAACATAGAAATGGCACTGCCCACGAGATTAAAAATTTGCGTCCCATCAATCACATATCCATGGTATCTGGAATAATGAAAAGAGAGTAAAAGATGAACTATTTATATTCTTGAACAACGCTAACATCATCAGCAATTCGCAACATGGCTTCATGCAAGGTGGATCCTGCGCAACATGCTATACTGAGATTTTATACCACACCACGGCTGACATTGACAGCGGAGACAGTGTCGTAATCCTGTTCCTGGATATGCAAAAATACCTTTGATTTAGTGCCTCACAGAAGGTTACTAAACAAACTGAAGGCTATAAGCACTGGAGAACTGATGTTCCTCTTGCTGGCCTCAGATCTAATTGGTAGACAGCAGGTGACACCCACAGGCGGCCATTTCTCTAAACCGAAAGCAATCACTAGTGGAGTAATTCAAGGGAGCCTTCTTGGTCCACTTCGTTTTTTAACATGTAAAATAACGATATATTTCAAAGAATAAGAAACGTTGTTACACTTAGCTTTGCAGATGACATGTAGGTTGTCTACTCACAACCACGTGTAAATACTCAGGAAGCCGTACGTCGCATTCAGAATGACCTATCTGCTCTGGAGTCCTGGTGCCAACTGTGGCAGATGTCATTTGCCGTAGACAAGTGTAATCTTTTGTAGTACAAATGCCAAGTACCGCCAGACCGTTTATTACTACAAGACGCATATATCTCGTAATCTAGGGCAGTTCGCGACTTGAGTGTGCGATATCCAGTCATGTTTAACTTTTCTGAACATTGTGACTTTCAAGCTTTGAAAGCCATGAAGGCCATCGATTATATCTGCCATAATTTTACCTCACAGAATCTCGCATATAGCTTTACAAAACATATGTATTACCGTGTATGGAATCCTGTTCAATGATACAATCTGATCTGCGGAAATCTGACCAGCTCGCTCTTGAGAGGGTCCAAAGACGCGTCACGAAAAGCGATGTGGATATTCTTCAAAGTTGACATAAGGATAGCGATGTGATTAACTTGGATTTGACCCAGTTTGCTTCGGCTAATGAAGCCGAACCTAGGTTTTCTTTACAGAATCATAAACTATCAAATTCGCAATTTGGATAACAGTGTTCCCACATCTTTCAACAGCAGATATCCAAAACGCAACAGACAGGTAAAGGTCATGATTACAAAATTTACTCCGAGAATCAGAGAACGTTTCTTTCTAACCCAATACTCAAACAGTTGGAACAAACTACCAAGTGATATCAGAACATGCTTTACACTTTGCAATTTCAAGCTTGCGATTAGTAAGCATTTAACTGTCAAAACATGCTTAATATGTTCGGGATATCACAGTCCCTAGATAACGCATTCGGAAACGGTATCTAATGTACTTGAATAAAATTTCGAAACACATACACGCAACGTTTCGGAGAACGTGAACTCGTCCTGCTTGGGCACAGTACAATGCTAGATGCGTGCAGCTTACAAACCTATCATCAGAGAGTAAAGAGAAGCAATCGTGAGTAGCTGCAGAATCAGTACAGTTTAAGATAGACAGTTAATAGCGGTGTAGGGAAAAACGTATAGTGTCGTGAGAAAAGCAGATCAGGAATGCGGACTGGTGGAAATGATATGTGTACTCAGTGTAATACTGCCACGGAATAAAGAGGTCTCGGTGTCGCTCCTCCAACGATGGATTTCGACCTCGTTTGGGCTGATCAACCGTCATGGAATATTTGCTTAATGCCGCAACGCTTAGTGACCGACACGGAAGAGATGAAACTGTCAGGGTGCGGAATTACGCACTAAGTTCCTCCATTGCATTAAATAAAAAATATATTGAACACTGCTCGAAAATGCGAGACACAGACGAAGTACTTGTTCTTATTAGGTTGCATAACGAAATCGGATACCAGCGAAAGTTTTTGAATTTTACAAAATTTTCGTTTTATTTCTGAGGTGTGATGTAAGTTATAGTATACTCTCGGGAATAAGCGAGTATGAATAAAAGGTTTGGTAGTCGGCAGTTCAAGCAAAGTAACACAATCCTCCATGGAACCGTCGCCTGCGCACCAGCGTCGACGCTGTGTAATCCCTAGAGACTTTTCCGCCGCACATGTGCACCTCATCTCGTCATGCGCTGATGTGGTTTAAAAGCAAGTTAGCCGTCATCAGGTTGACTCATATGTTAATGGCCGGTGTTATGAGCAGGAGGTCGTCGGCTTGTAGACTGTTTTCTTCTGATCCTGTCATCGGAAAAGGGGCCGTCCTTATACAGATGTTGGTGAAGAGCAGGTAGGCCAACACTTTGAGGATGCGGTTATCTGGACAGAGCTAAACACCCCAACCATTCAGCCCGACTCATATGAGTACAGGATGACATTTTTGCCAATGGGTCTGTGTCAATTTGTTTTGCATGAGTGTTGCTAATTTGCCTGGAAGCTTTATTCATCACATCAGGGGATGGGCCCAGTCTTGTCAGAAATATAACGCAAACCACAACAATTTAAATGTGATACGCTACGCTAAGAAATGAGATGTAGTCTGACGGTTGTCTGCTTCAGGTTCTAGCAAGCAACAAACATGGATAATTAAGTGTTCGAAGTATTTATAAGCAGGGCAACTTCTGGTAGGTTTTTATGTGCTACCGTCAGGTGAAGCCAATCGGGAAGCAAAGAAGTTGAAAGCAAACTGGACTTCATCGAGCACGGAATACTGCGGGGATTACCTGAGTTGTGACCTCAAGGAAAGAACGCAGAATAGTTGGTTTTGCACAACGAGTACAAAGAAATAAAACGAACAAATTTAGGACAGGTTCTATTTCCGGCAAGCTCAAGCGTAATGTCATACTGAAAATTTTTCCCTATTGGACATAATAATTTATCCACACTTCTAATTGTGAGGGAATCCATCTAAACGGGCAACAAAAGAGAAAATCGGGCACCCAGATTATATCCAAATTGCGCTGGTTCATAAGGATATTCATTTTTCTCCTTGGACTCAACATATGGCTAACATTTTCCACTTTGAGCACGGATCAAATGGCTTTTCAAAAATTTCTCCTTAGTTAAAATTTATGTACGGCGCTTGAAATGCAATCCCGTTATACCGAGTATCGGTAGAGGAAACAATTGTCCGACTGTTTCGTTTTTGACCTAACCAGCAGCACTTTATATTTGCTGTTTCAAATGCAACACAGTCGGTTCTTTGAGTAGTAATGCTGAGTACATTGAATTTACTTTTTCGCATGTGCACCACACAAGACAACAAGGCTACGTTTCATTTGGTGCAGCCATGTTGCCTCAAGCTGTAAAATAACACATTTATTCGTCTATGATAATGTAAAGGAAATGGATAGGAAGCGTTTGGTGAATGACCGGTGAACAGCTGTATGATGCTTCGGTCAATTTATCATTGAGGTTGCATCGTCAAACATTTGTTGTCGCTCCGAACTCGGTACTCTTGATTTCAACTAAGTAATTCGTTGCACCTCTTTTACTCTATGCACAGCAGGCGGCAACACTTCTCTAGGGTATCTACGAAACAAAAGGTCCTACTGGATTTTGCCGTACACGTCAAGTAAATGCGAGTGTATCGCTAAACTACAGTGATATCATAACCAAGAGTGCATTGAAAGTTTAGCATCATAGCATCCAAACTCTCGTCTGATTGGACAAATTGTCAACAAATCATCTTTCACTTGCTATTCCTTTACGCGCTTTGAATGAAACGTAGTTGATTCGCCGCGTTGAATTCGCACAGAGGGCGTAGTTTGTGAGCATATATATATAGAAGTTAGTGAGAGAAGTATCTAACAATCCGAATATGAGGACATGTTTCGGTCTGGTGCGTATCCGTTTGTCAACTAACATGACGCTTGTATTTGTCCTCATTTATATCTCGAGATTAAGAATGTTTTAAACAATGCAATGTCCAACAATGTTAAGCTGTACTGACAACTAGGAATATTTTACTGTCATGTATTGTTTAGTTGCTTGCATGTAACCGTTATCTATGCTGTTTGTTGCATAGTAGCTAGAATGTCAGGAAGGCATACATATTTCAGCGGTTTCGGTCCACCTGCCCATAAAGGTACTTTATCAAACGCTGACATCAAAAACTCTCATTGCGTATTACCTCGCACTTCTTTCACAGCTTTTGTTGACGTTGGTCGCTGCGCGCAGCTCATTGATACCGTTCACATCCCGAAATGAATGTTTAAGTGGATGCGATACAATGTGGGACGAACTTATGCAAAGCTGTCCGAACCACCTTGATCAGGCTGAATGTATTGAGCTCAATGAAAGAGGCAAAAGTATTTGCTCTTACGGCTGTCAACAGATGTTTCCAACGACGCCGCATCAGTAGTTTTGTTGCTTCATCCATTGCGTTTTGTGATTCACACACGCTTAGCAGCGAAACAGAACTTTTGTACCGTTTCGTTGGATTTCCTTAATAAATAGTTAGACGAGATTGATTTGTTTTCTCCAATGCTGCTATTTAGTCATGTGCAAAATGTACGTAAATGCATGTGTCAGTAGGGAAGAAATTAGTATGAAAAATTGTTTTTCTTGGTGGCCATACACACCTATACAAAGAGCAACAAGCCACTTGCGATGGCTGGTGAACAACATAACTCGGGACACAGCATATGTTAAAGATGAATGAGTAGCACTATACCAACTAGCATGCGGGAAATTTTGTGACCCGTCACCAAACGGATGATGGATTGGCAAAGCAAATATTAAATAGGTGAATGATGTTGCTGAGTGTGTGAACGCAGCAACGAATACTGAACAATGAACAGTGATTTATGCCGGTTAAAATGCAGTTGTCCGACAACTCTCGCAGCAGATGCTGGTAAAACTATACTTATCAAAAGATGGATGAGTTTTCTGTTTGAGCGTTTCTCTAGTAGATAGGCTACTGAATAATAGTAGAGTAGATGGGAATTGTATGCGAAAGAGAAGGCAAAATGTGGAGCGTTATAGTGGTTGTACTCCATGCGCAGAGTAAAAGCGAGAAAACTCACTTCTCTACCGGCTCCTCAGGTTTATGTAAAATGTTAACCCGGTTTGGAGGGATAATCAATATATTACAAAGTTGCAAGGTTTAGGCAACAAAGTGATGGAGGCCAAGAGCAAGATCCAATCGTTGTTTGAAAATATCCAAGGTGTGGGAGGCAACAACGAGGTTTGGAACAGCGTTCCAGGGTTGGCAAACCAGAAGAGAAAGATAATTCCGCCGGCATTCCAGGCCGCTATACTGTGCACACAATTGCAGTGGGTTACATCTGAGATGGGTGTTATGGCTGAGTTTCAACAAGTGACTGCGTACGTGATTAGAGTCACTCAATATTCGACAGACTAATATAAGAAGGCTGCAGAAATTTCGATAGCGGTCACTGAAAACTCCCAGTGATATCAGCCTTTGATTATAGGAATAATTTCGTAGGCCATTGACGTTATTTGTGTCCACGCGTTTTGGTATCCAGTACTTCTAATTTGCGGTTCAACCAAGGTTGACAAGCTTGGATGGCGTATTCAACTCGAGGGTGCACATAAGTATTGTGCATCATGGTGAAGATGGATGGGTCGAATATTCCGAATGCTCTCCGTAGTAAGCCGACGTGCTAGTTAGCTCTATTCGCAGCTATCTCTGACTGATTTGAACAGTTAAGATCAATTTTAATTAGCTTTCTTGTGAAGTTGTTTACAATACATGTGATCCAAGCATATACGCGTAGTCATGTCTATAGCGTAATTGAACAGTGTGACATCATTCTACATTGAAGCTAGTGTATTCCAGCGTGTTGTGGACAGGCTGGAGCTTATCCAGGTCGTTTGATTCTTTGAGCGCTCGCCGTAGCTTGATATCATCCGCAAAGAACAAGGACTCAAAATAATTTGCCTCACCAAATCGTTTATGAAACTCCAGGCTAGACGGGGCCAGAGCACCGAGCCGTGTGGTACGCCGCACTCCACCTCAATTGCGTCGAACAGGGATTCCCGTAATTTCACTTCCAACCGACGTTCATACAGCAAATTGCCTATCCAAGGCAGGAGTGGGTCACCAACACCATAAAGCTGAATTTGGCGTAGGAGAATTTGGTGGTCTAGACCACCAAACGCTTTTAAAATGTCCAGATAAATAACATCAAGTCCTGCTCCACATCCACTGCTTCAATCCAACTATTGCGTGCAATTATCAGGTTCATAGTGCATGAGCGCTTTTGTCGGAAGCCATGTTGCTCTGGTGCTATCAGCTTGTGATTAACCAGATAATGCATGATTGCATCAGCGATGATAGACTCCGTAACATTGGAATGTACAGAGAGTAGTGTCATAGAACTGTAACTGGTTGGTTCATTGCGACTACCGCCCCTATAAATAGGAGTGATTATCCCACGCTTCCATATTGCTGGAATATGGTTCTCCTTTATACAGCGCCGATAGAATACAGCGAGAGGTTCCGCCAGGTCACTGGTTGCTGCCTGTAAAGCCCTCGATCGAATGCTATCGAACCAGGATACCTGTGGCTACGCAGGAACAACAGTTTCTTTGACATACCTTCTGCAATAAAAGTAATATTGGATAAGTCTGATGGTGGGAAAATGGAAACAGGGATAACCTTTGGGTGCGTTACCCACTGGAACGTTTTTGACTTATGGAAACGAAGAAGATCGGCTGACTGCGTGCACCGTCAGTCGTGATCAGTACTGGAACTTCGCGTTGCATCTTACGAATTTCATTAACTTGCCTTTATAATAGAATGCCGTTCGTGCAGAATCTCTTCATTAACTCCTGCTGAAGCATCGCCTTGTCCTTGCGCATCAACCTCGCACAAATTTGCGCTGTGTCATATAGGCCATCCAGGTTTCGAAATTTGGGGAGTCTTTGTGAGCTCTCCATCCCGGGTCCCTCAATGACATGCATTTAGATGTTCCGCTCTCCAGAAATGACTTGGTTCTCCTTAGACGATGGAAAGATTTCTGCTCAGACGCGTGCGTTACCAATGTGGTAAATGTCTTTGTGAAATTGTGCCAGGCGATTTCTGGGGTGCATTCAGTTGGGAAGGTCCAAGATACCACCTTAACAAGCGCGGATAACACGTTGGATTGCGTGCGCGTATGCACTTTATCATCCTCCTCCTTAAGCTATCCCGCATAACATACATATGTAAATAATAGACTCACATGGTCACTGCGACCCAGTAGTGCGCTTGTAGTTATTCCGCCTACCATGGGATTCTTCGTTGGTTAGCACAAGAGCAAATAGCGATTTCTTGTTAGCAATCCGAAATCTAGTGCGAAAGGTAGCTTGGTTGCACAGAGGGTAGCTGGAAATGACCTGTCGTAAACAGGCGTTGAAGTGCTTTCTATCGGTCGCCACTATTTCCAGATCGTGCACATTCAATTCGCTTGCGATGAGAATGTACCTGTATGTATTGCTCAAAATAACCTGAAGAACCTGGTTCAGTTCAGGGTCTAATTCACAAGTGGAGTTTGCTGGACGGTTCACGTACTTTTTGGTGGCTTTGTCACATGTCAACTTGCAGGCGCATGACAAGTCCCGCATAGTAGCTTGGGTGAAAACTGTAAAAGTAAGCGCCATATGTGATTCATCTATCTAAGCGTTTACCGAGTTAAATGTTTTGCAAAATGTACACGATGTAAACTAGGAATTGACTGCTTGCATACAGAGCGACATGAAGGCAGTTAAATTTGACGTCTTTTGTAAAATTATAGTGCTCAATCATTTACCGCCTCCTTGGCTCCATGTGACTTGTAATTCGTTGTGAGTGCATGATGAAGACACTTCGCAGTGGCAACTTTTCCCAACTGCCTCAAACTGCTTGAGCAGCTGATCGCATCTGAACGAGCACAGCAACGTCGCGTTCCTGGGTAGAAGTTAAAAGTATGTGTACCCCAATTTAATACAACTAGTTAGGCTTTTGGCGTAATTAAACAGGTCGCAAAGTCTTACATTGTATGTGCTCACGTTCTGAACTAGCCAGTTCGTAATCACATAAGTATCAAGCTGAAACCATTGCTGATCGTCCGGTCCCGTAATATTTCGTCATAATTAAAGTCCTCATTGTAAAATAGGAAATCAGATGCAATTTTCTTCACTGGATAATTTATCAAAACCAAAATTAGGTAAGTCTCTAGAACCGCGACTTGTGGTACTCAGTACTCCACCTCGGTTGCATCGGACAGGGATCCGCCGACACCCATATCCAACAGAAGCTCGTGTCGAAAATTTCCTATCCAACCCAGAATTTGGTCGCCAGTGCTGTAGTTCCGAAATCAGTGAAGGCGAATTTGATGATCAAAGTTATCAAACACTGTTGAGGAATCCAGGTAGATAACACTGACTCCAGCTCCAAAATAATCTGCATCATTCCATCTACCGTGTCCAACTAAACGGCTAGTAGCATAGGAGCCATGCTACAAGAAGCCGTATTGCTCAGGGCAATTACACTGTGGTATACTTGATACTGCATCAGTACATCTGTAGCGATGGATTCCATAACTTTAAGAAGAACATGAAGTAGCGTTATCGGAAGATATTCCGTAGGCTCAATGCGACTACCTCCCTTATGAATGGATTGGTGAGCCGTCACTTCATTACAGGTGAATGTTTGTTCTCCCCGGGACAGGGCTGATAGAAAACGGTCAGTCGTTCTGTTAGATCACAGACTGCTGTTTGCAGAACTGTCGGCCGGATCTAATCGACTCCAGAGGAACAGTGGGTAGGCAGTGAAGAAATATTGGCTAATACTTGCGGTGGGTGAACAGCAACGAAGAGATGAGAATGTGGCCATATAATTTGTTCAGCATAACTTTTAAAACCTGGTTCAGTTTGTAGTTCTTTTCCGACACAGAGTTTGGTGGACGGTAATTTAAGGCTGCAGGATAAGTGTTCCTGTTCCACATGCATAGCCGGCACCAAAGCGAATCAGGGGGCGAGTATTTCTGTGTGATCAATAATATCACGTCGAAGCTGTGTATTGCAATAAAGAATTACCCCATTAGGCCTCGCAGTACTATGTTGCTGAAGCAGCGACATACTGGGTAAATTGAACACAGAACCAGTTGTCTCAAAGTTTAGACATGTAATATTTAAAATGAAGAGAGCACAAATTTAGGAAGCCGGGCTCTGCCTAGGTTCGACCAACTAAGCCGACCATTTAATGGTCAGCCACTAAACGTTACTTGGTAGGCAAACGGTTTTTGAATTTTAACCAGGCTGCATGGCCATAAACAGTGTTCCGGATCTGGCTGTTCTTTCGTGATTATCAACGCCTTGTCGGGTACCACGAGCGTTGTTGTATCGGTCACACTGCAGCACTGTAACTCATAAGGACTCGCTGATGTTGCTGACGAATAACGGATACAAACTGGCGCGAAACTTCAATTGGTTATCAAATAGGACTTGTAACATTCCTTCAGAATGCAACATAACTGTCATTAATTTTGCACTGCACCAATTGTGTCATGAGATGAAAGAATTCTCGTTAGCGATTAAGCGATAACATCCTACGGAGAGAAGGTTTCCACGATGAAAAACATTGCATTCGCTCAAGTGTTCCCACCTCATGATCAGGGGAATCTGGAAGCTCCAAGAATACCATGAACCAATATTGTCTTGCTTCTGGTTATTGGAGAGCCACCTTGGCTGTCCGCTTTCTGTAGGCAATCTATCCCATCAAAATCAGGTAGGATGAATACCTTCCTCGATGGGTTCCGTAGATCAACTGCGGAGTGAGGGTCAAACTCTCTCCCATCTACTGAGTTTATCATCGTAAGTTGTTCAACTCGAGGTTTAATATAGTGCACGGAATTTGGGCGACGCGCCACACGTTTCAGTACTTGCGCTGTACAATAATACGAAAAGCACTTGTTACCATCTCGTTGCAACTTGTCCTTTAACGGAACGTTAGATTTAATAAACTATGGTTCTGTCTAACAAAGCTAGGTCTGAGAGCTGTTGTTGGTGATTATGATTGTCAGTAGCCAGCACTTGAGAGGACCGTGAAAGCAATGTTGTACCAATTGTGCTCGTTACAGCCAATGGACATACATGTGTCACATCCCGTGTTTTTATCGAAGCGACGGCACTGATCTGTCGATGTTATAATCGAAGTTTAGTTATAGTCTCCGTGAATATGGTACAAGCAGTCACGTCGAATGGGACATGTCTGATTTTGGGGTAACATGTTTCAAGGTGAGGTGATTGGCAAGACCGACTTTAGTCTGTGACTTAGGGACGGGACTGTGAGGGCGGGTTGCTTTGCAACAGGATCCGTTTTCTCCGATTTCAGTGGCAAATCACTGTGACTCGCCATCTACTCAATTACTACAGTTGGTTTTTCCTACATTTTCATGAACACATCTAAGCAATTGACAACTGGAATAACTCTGCATATCCGAAACTATTAGAGCTCTTCAGTAAAACCATTGAGCCATCTTGTTACTAGTTGAGTTAGCCAGTGCACTTGAGGTATAATGCAACGACGCAGTAAGAGCTAGTCAGTCAATTTCTAACAAATGGGCTCATTTCCTTACCGTTAAGTGGCATACCCGTCATCGACGACGATGACAGTTGCTGCAACTGGGCACTGCACCTGTCCGGTCACGTGGGACAGAGGGTGAGTGGTTCACAATTTCCTTATCACGGCCGTGCGCTTGTCCTCGTTTATCGTAGGCGAGTTTGTCATCGGATGGACGCACATGCACACGCGGTTGAGCTCTTGCTCGATCAAGACTGCAGCGGGTAGGGTTAGGCGTATTGACATGCAAACAGAAATTGCGTGTTGTCCGCCCGAAATCCCCGGTGTTTTCGTGTGGGCAACAAGCAATTTCTGTTTGCATCAGCTACAGCCCTCGTGCTCGAAAAGTCAAGGTTCACTTAGATGGATATTGTAGTCAACCTTGAGATTGCTCGTCGCAATCCATCCACACAACATGTACTTCTAAATGACAAAATCATTTCGACATGGTTTGTGGTAGATGGATGTCAGCGAATGTGTGCCAGAAATGGGCGAATGTAATCGAATGCAAAATATTGTGTCGTAATTTCTGTAAATATTGTCTTGTACCATATCGACACGAGTGACTGACAGCTGTCGGATAGGTGTCCGACAGCAACCTAATGACCGACCGATAAGCGACCGAGTTGACGCCGAACGGCATACCTTTTTGTGGTGAGAATCGTCGGTCAAATCGGACACATATCGGACTGTCAGGTCCAGTTCTAGCCAGATGGACCCATACTACCTTTGTTTAAGCCCCTTATTGCCCACTTTCCAGTGCATTGCCGTTAGCTACTTAAATCATGTAACGCGCATACAACACTCAGAAACTCGTTTGTAGTTGTAAAGCAGCGGCAGTTTCCGAAAAATATATTATCAAATGAGGATCATGTTGAAGGAAGTGTGTACAGTCCAAGATTGCTGTGGTTGTCGCAGAGTATCATGTTCAACGACGCTTTGGATTCATCGTCGCATTTTGTCCGCAAATAAGACAGCCGTACCTCCGGTGTAACACTTATGCATTATCATGTTTGAAGTTGTTTACGGTTAAAAATGCTTTGTGTTTACCGGTGGCACAACGCATTTAAATTGTACCCGCGATGCGATATTATTGATTGACTTCACATTCACAGTGCGTGCCAACATATTGTTCGTGGAAGTGACCAGGACGTTGCACACGATGTCCGATAGCGATTTCGTACCTACACGGGTAAAGCGGGCTAACTAAATCCAGGCAGAAGAGCAATTTTACTTTTACCATTTGGAACATACAAGTTGTATTCTCCGGTTCAGAGTTGCACTTCATCAAGTCGCTGTCTGTGTCTATAGGTAATTTGTACGGGCAAACATCGGTGCTCCTCGAAGCGCCAGAGTACGCTGAATTTGATGCGTGACCAACTTATGTTCCCGGTTCTCCTGCCGCACTTTAATTACCTTACGCGTGAGGTCTAACAACAGAGCTAAAGTTGTATATTAATGGGGAAGATGAAATGCTTGCTTGGTATGTCATTCGTGTCTGGAATCTAGTCAGCCGATATCCGCAACAAAGCCAGGCGTGAGCATTTGGAAGGTGCGGAGCTAACAATCACCTAATGACAATCGCACGTACCTTGAGGTTCTTGATCTACATATTGTCTGGGTAGTTTTCAGCGATTTCAGAGGAGCCACCTCATCCTCCAAATTCAGTCGAGGAGCTGGGGGAGAGAAGTCATGGTCAGGCGAGGGTGTCCGTCGGCTGCGTTTGGACTATTTAAGCTGTGTTTTGATGTCCAGAAACTCTTTCTCAGTGATGCAGCAATTAAGGATTTACGATATAATTACATGTTCCGCATCCAATCCCCTTCCATCACACAGGTAGTATTGCTGGACGGCAGCTCTGAGCATAGCATTAGCTCGCCCTCCAGCCGCTTAGCCTTTGAATAGTCAGCCAATAATGAACACATAGGTAGAAATGACATACCCCAGTGGACTGGTGTATTATTATTCTCGAAACTAATGCATCAGCAGGTACAGGTAGGTTTTGCAACAAGAGGCTTTCAAGTTGCCTGGAACACAAGTTGGGCCATCTTACTTTGCCTTCGCTCTCCAGCCACGTGCCTTTCGCAAATGCGACACGGCTGTCCACAAATACTCTGACGCGATACATCTGTAAGTTAACCATTAGGTGTACATCTGTGGCCGCATATTGCGGAATGAAGAGAAACAAAATAAACTAAATCTGTGTATTATGGGATAAAGCGTCATTAGAAGGAATGGAAAGGCATTTACATTTTCTTGCTTGGTCTACCTACAAAACGACATTTCCAAATAAAATTTCTGTGAAGTAGGCATTGACGAGACGCGATGCGTATTGTAAGACTCGAGAACCAGTTTCCGAGTTGAACTGGCCAAGTCAGCCGCTTCCTCCGAACTAGACTTTCAATTTTCACTCCGCGTGCTGCACCATTCTGTCTTGATGGTTTCGTCATTTGCAGTGGGAATCCTGGCTGGGTCACCAGATTGTAATATCCGAGTCAGGCAGAAAACGAGAGACCGGAACAGAGCTTTTATTTGAATGCACGTAAACTCTATTAAAAGAAATCAGGGTAATAATGAAAGGAAGGAAGAAACGTTACGGGTAAATGTCCTCTACTGCTTCTTGTCCTACCAGTGTACTTGAAATAGCAGGACGCCCTGAAAAGCAAACGGGATGGTGTCGTCAAAGCAACGGCACAAATTTAAATACACAAGAATATCAAATTTCGTTACAGGAGTACGGATAATGTGAGTTAAACCATATAACGTCTATTGTGGAGGCATTAAAACAAGCAGATTCCGCTCCACGTATCAGAATTAAATGTGCAATAATTACCAGCACTTGTCTAAAAACCTTATTAGGTGTTGCTTAGTAATATTTTATACATTAAAATACTAATTACCGACAGTCCAGCGACACCCCGTTTTCGGGCTGTTGGGTGTCCGATGGTGCCGATAGGAGTAAGAGCAATTCTGGGATGGTCGGATAACCCTGGAAATCCTCTATTCAGATATATTGGAGAACCACAGATGTTCTATAGTGATTGTAAATATTGTACTAATTGATATTTCTTAAATCGCATTACTTATGATACTGAATAAGTTTGACCGCGTTAACCAAAATTAAAATGCGATTGTGGAACCTCCATTACGACGCTGGCATCCAGAGGAGCTTCGCGTTATTCCAGATCCTATGAGTACTATAATTGGTATCGTGGTCAGTGCTAAGTTCCGATGAATCCAAATATTAAACGGCTTGACATGAATTCTTCCCCACAGGAACTTACAGAATGCCTCGAGCGGATTGAGTTTCGGTGACTTACAACGCTTGAATTACGAAAAAATGTGAAATCTGCACATTTTCTGACTAATATTTGTTGTAACGCTTAATCAATTTTGAAGAAGTTGGCACATCTCGCTTTACCTTTGAAACTTTCGGATGAATAGCTGAGGACTTTGTTACTAGAAAATTTGTTGCCAAGGGTTTTCGTTGTGGCAGCAAAGCCAAGTTTAACGTCCTGCAACATCGACCAAATCAGTCTGTTCGTGATGGTATTTTGCTTCTGCATACCCAAGCATTCACGAGGTTCTTTCGGTGATAAAGTTGATGAATACCTCTGAGATCGCTTAATCGCTGCAATTAATATCTCTACCCTATATCGTCAGCTGCTTTCACTTCCGTATCCAACATACAAGGAAGTTAAACTGCTTTGACACAATTTCCAATACATTCACGAAATTTATACGTGCGAAACACCTTCTAACCAGCAAAGCTTGCTTGGCTCTGCCAAACATAGTCCTTCTGATAAGCAACAAAACGGTGGCAATACAACTGGTCAAAGTCAGATGGATCCCATATATATATATATATATATATATATATAGGCACACATGTATATAGGCGAGAGAGCCTATGGTGCGCTGAGGCTGGTGGTGACTAGATCCTGACAGATGGTCTACCCACTGCTGCTACCGTTGTGCCGTTGTCTTATGTCCTGGGCGGCTCCTCGTGGCGATCGCTAGGTGGGAGTTGGGTTACCCCTTCTCCCTGCTAAAATCTAGGATACCAATCCGCATGAGTCAGTGAACTGACCATGTGCTAGACCCGCTGCCTTTGACTGTGGACCCGAGTCCTTCTCCTGTCAGGTGTGGGCGCCCTGCCAGTATCCTAGTGCATCTTCTTCGGATGTTAAGAAGTTGTTAATGGCCCTCTTTCCTTAAAACCTAGCCGTGGGTGGCAACAGGTCTACGGGTTATAAGCTCACAGCTCGATTGGCTTTGAGCACGAGCGCCACGCATTGTCTCTGACGGTGGGAGGGTACCTCTGGGTGTTCAGTGGTTTGCTACTGGCCGCCGCGATCCAGGCAGCCCCTGGTCAAATTGGTGCAAACCCGCCAAAACCCACTTGCGTCTGGATGTGGTCACACTTGCGTATCATACTACGATCACAAACCATGTATGAATTGTTGGAGTACCTCAAAAGCTGCGTGTGACGGCCATCTAGCAGATCCAAATCTGTCTCTGTAATCTCATTCCCGAGCTGGATCTGCTCCCCACTGCCTTGTAGGTAAGACTACTGAGCCAAAGGCTCCCAGTGGAGTCCCACAAGCAAACATTCGAAGCACAACGACCAACTCACATGCGATTGCCCACCAATGAAATCGTACGCCTGCGTCCAAACACTCAGCATCGGGTGCAGGAACGTGCGCACACTACTGGACAGAAACTCCAGCGAGCGCCCGGAGTGAAGCACTGTACTCGTCGCGGTGGAACTGGCGCGCTACAACATCGATATTGCGGCCCTCAGTGAAACTCGGCTCGCTGAGCAAGGTAAGTTGCATGAAGCAGGTGCTGGCTACACGTTCTGCTGGGTGGACAACGCCGCCTCAACACCACGTGAACATGGGGTCGGAGTTGCTATATCCGATCGACTCCATGGCCAGCTGGTGGGCGAACAAACAGGCATCAGTGCACGACTGATGACTGTTCGCCTACCACTCGGAAGGGGTAAGTTTGCCGCTTTGATAAGCACGGACAGTCCCAATATGTCGTATCCTGCGGACACGCGTGATCAATTCTACACTCAGCTATCCTCCGTGATACTGTCTGTGCCGAGGAGCGACCGACTATTTCTGCTGGGTGCTTTCAACTCGCGCCTTGAGCGTGATGCATCGGTGTGGACAGATGTTATCCGCCTGCATGGCATTGGTTCAGCGAATGCGAACGGTGACAGGCTGCTCTCACTAAGTGCCATTCACGGCCTGACAATCACGAACACTCGGTCTGCACTGACTGCGAGTGATATAACAATTTGGACGCACCCACAGAGTGGTCACGTTCACCTGCTCCACTATGTCATCGTACGTCAGCGTGAGATGTGTGAAGTGCGCATGGCACATGTACTGCGTAGAGCTGAGTGTGGCACTGATCACAAATTGGTGCGGACCAAACTATACATATATATTCGTTAGCCTATGTATTGCACCCCTGCCGTCAATCGGTGAAAATTTAACCTTCTCGCTCTCGGTACTGTGGCGAAACGTATTGACCTGGAGAAGACGATGGCTGTACGCCTGTGTAATGTGGACTGCGTAGCCACAGTGGGCGACCTGTGGCCCCACTTTCGTGACCAGGTGACAGCTGCTGCAGAGGAGACCTTCGGGTGCGCAAACTGTAAGCGTCCTGATTGGTTTGCTGAGAACAATGCGACGATTGGCGTATTGGTGTTGGAGAAGAATGCAGCATTTGCTGCACATGTGGCAGACTCCAGATACTTGGGAAAGAGTAGTCCGTTTCATAAACTACGATGGCGACTGAACCGACAGCACCGTCGCAGTAAAAATTCATGGTGCACGGAGAAAGCGAAACAGTTGGAATGCTATGCCGAAAGCCGCAATCACGGGGAATTATTTGACTCCAAGAAGGAGATGTGTGGACCGAGAGTGGAGCCACTGAGGAAGCTGGTCGATGGCAGTTCAGGCGCTACCTGCACACAGACTGCAGACATAATGCAGATCTGGCAAAAACACTTCGACTGTCTCTTGAACAACCGTTCTGAGATCGACTGGCCTACATTGAACGGCCTCAAGCAGCATGATATGAAGGCGAGTCTGGCGGAGACCTCGACACTGGGTGAGAGGCAGAGAACACTTGCTCAGCTGCGAAATGGCAAGTGTGCCTGGGTCGACGGGATCCCGCCTGAACTGTTGAAACACGGCGGACCGGCGTTGGTGACTGCGCTGCATCACTTGCTGCAACTCGGATGGGTTGAGGAGGAGGTGCATCCTGAGCTGAAGGATGACTTTGCGCTACCACTACACAGGAGCGAAGTGAGCAATCAATGTTGCACCAATTACCTTGACATCAACTTACTGAGTTGTATGAGCAAGGTGATTGCCCGAATGCTGATCAACCGCCTCGTCAGTCAGGTCGTGGAACCTAGCTTGGAGGAAGACAATGTGAATTATGTTCGCGTCGCAGCACTGTAGACATGGTGTTAACGGCTCGTCGGTTGCAAGAGAAGTAAAGACCACCAAGCCAGCCATTGCACTCGCTTTTTGTTGATTTCACCAAGGCATTTGATACGGTGAACCGCGAGGCATTGTGCCTTGTGTTGGGTAAGTTTGAAAATTTAATTGAAAGCCTCACAGTGGTATGCGGGCGATGGTGCACCTGAGCGGAGAGACTTCGGAGGACTTTGCAGTTATCTCTGGTGTGAAGCAAGGCTGTGTCCTATCTCATGCAATGATGTCTTATGCTTTTGATGCAGTATCGACGGTTGTGAAGTAATTCGAAATCTGGTAGGAGAGGTTACGTGGTTGTACAGAGGGTGGCTGGCAATTAGCTCTTGCAAGCAGGCTTTAAACTGCGTACCGTCGGTTGCTGGCATTCCTACGTAATGCACCTTAAGGTCTCAAGCGAAAAGAATGTGGGGTGTAAGACTAGATCAACGCAAAGTGAAAAACGTGGTTTAGTTTGGAGTCCATTTCCGACACTGAGTTTGGTGGGCGGTAAATCATGGCCAGTAAATATGTGTTCTCGTTTCGCTACCACAGGCGGCACCCAAGCGAATCAGGAGCTCGGATTTCCGAGTGATCGATAACTTCACATCGGAGGTTTGTATTACATTAAATAATCACACCACCATCCCTTTCGGTTCTATCGGTCCGAAACAGCGACATCACAGGTAAATTGATTTCAGAATCGGTTATCTCAAGGCTTAATCAACTCTCGTTAATCATGACAAGGTCCCGCGTTTGTGAGGCATGGAGTTCTCTAAATTCAGGCAAACTTACTTAAAAGACCTTTGGCATTTGTGTACACACAGGATAAAGCTTTTGTTGTTGGGAGTGCGTTGATGGATATCAACTTTGTGTTAGTTTTTAAGCCGGCCGTTAGGTGGCCGGCGATTAATGAATTTCGGTCAAGTGGCATGTCATTATTGAGTGTTCCAGAACAGACGTTCCACCTGTCATGTGCTTTGTCCTGTTGTGTGTCGTTGGTGCTGTTGTGCCGGTCTCTCCGCAGGTCTGTGCAGATAAAGGATGTGCAGCGTTTGCAAGTTCCGTCGAATGGCTTACGACGCTGGGTCGTTCGCTTGCTGCCTTTAGCCAGATCTCAGTTGGTAAGCTGGCTCGAAACTTTAACCAGCTATCCAACAGAACTTGCGTCATTCATTTGAAGTGTAATATTACTTTCATTAGTCTTGGAACCAGCCCTTGTAGTTAGGTGATGACGAAACTCTTGTCAAGGATTTGGCAATAATATTGTCAACAGAGAGTGCTTCGCGGATGTAACACCACTGCTCTCGGTCATGTTTTTGCGCATCGTGATCAGAAGAATGCAGAAGCACGGGAACACCATAAACAAATATTCTTTTCTTGCTATCCCTATTAGGAATGCGGCGTTGGTCAACAGCTTCCAACGTACTATGCGCACTCCGCTCGGTGAGTTGCGAAGACGAACTGCTGATAGCAGGACAGCCTTTGTCTCATCTGCTGAGCCAAGTGTTACTCGAAGAATTCGAGGTTCACCAGCGCGCACAGAGGTCGGGTGACGCGCTACACGTTGCAGCATTGCAGGCTCAACTCGAGTACCAATCGCATCGGAGATGGATCTCCACTGGCTGCGATCGTCATGCAACTTGCCTTTAACTGTGCCAGAATTGGACTCGGGAACATTGGTGCACACGAGAGTTAACGCAGCGTGAATTTGTCTTGCGAGTGCCGGCTGTATAGATTTTGCCGTCAATTTGGGCTGTTTAGAAGGCACTAGTGGAGTTGACAGGGATAGCTGCGTTGCGCCGCGCATGCTGCGTACAGAAGACGCACCTACGTTTGTCGCTCCCGGTGTGTTTGTCAAGGCAATCGATGAGTACGTTACATGCTTGTTAGTTGCGCCGGATGGCCTTCGGCTCTGAGCTGTCTGTGTTCTGGCCGAATCTCCGAGTAAAGCGTCTATGGTGGGAGAAGTGGACGCAAGCAGGTTTGAGGTTTGTCCACTTATGGGAGTGAGGTGACCCAGTGGATTTAGAGTCGCTGATACTGTAGTGCGGTTGGAGCGTCTAGCTCTCTTCTTCGGCTTAGATTCAGTTTGCTTTAACTGGCTGAGGTATTATCGTGGCCATATTTATCTCAGCAGGATCGATCTTAATATTTACATAATGCGCGATTATCTCAGTCATTCTACCGTACTTTTCATGAGCAAAGATAAATCGTTGACAACTGGAATAAATTGACATGTTGGGCAAAACCAAATGTGTCAGCAACTTTGTGTGTCTGTCTCACTTTTTGGACAGATTTGCCCACACCTTGCAGACCGTACGATCCAATGCAACTAGAACAGGTTACACCGATCTCAAGGATTTTACTGCAATTGTCTGCGCAACATAGACGACCTTGAACCATTGGAATGCTAGTCGTCCTCTTATCGTTTGCAGCAAGGCTTATCTGAGCCCTCACCTTGATGAGTGTCCTCTGCGCCAGACGTGACTCACCAACACTTCAGAATACGCACACGAATTGTGAGTTGTTCAACAGCACCAACGTCAGTCGGTCGAGCCAGATGGAGGTCGTAACGCGCAGACTGTCGGGTTCAGCAAGCCATCAACTCGCAGTTGAACACACCAACCCACACAAAACGGTAGTGTGTGTTGATCGGCCTGCCTTAAGCGACGATGCAGGTGGAGCGCTGATAAGCGTCCCTAGAGGCTTTCAGTTGATGAGCGGAGCAATATGACTGTAACTTTGTTATACTGTAACTTGCGGTGATGGTTGTCGCGTAGTTTGAGAGCCCTCAGCTTCTTCTCCCGAATGAGACCAAAAGCTTTTCCAAAAACCTCCGGTTTGATGTAGTTACACACTAGAACTCAACAAAGCATATGCTGAAAACTGGAACTGGAGCAAGAGTATAATCCACACAGGTTAGAGCCAAGAGTTGGGAAGCACTGAGTAGAGCTCGTCAAACTGGTTCGAACGAGCGCACACACACTATTGTGTGGGGAGAATTAGAGTGGCCACAGTGGGCAAAGCGAGAGCCCAGTTAAAGTGCGGCCGCACGGCAAGTTAGACATTCACCATATAATGTTGACCAGGTTATCCGAAATTAAAATTCGGTGGTTCTACCTCTATTGCGACGCTAACTTCGCGTGGAGCTTTTCGTTATTTCAGATTCTATAGGTACTACAGTTACATGCATGAATCTGATCACGAGAAATGCTAAACCACCTTGGGTTGCAGGAAGCATGATCTCTAGGGAAGATAATGCAACAAAGCGCTAACTTGCTACGAGGCGTTAATCCAATTGCGATGAGTGTATGATGACTGGATTTAGTGAATTTTGCGCGGATCTACTCCTTGACAGAATAACCGCACTGATTATGTGACTGATTCAATTCAAGCTTATTCCAGAGCATTTCGGTAGCTGATCTGTGCAGCCGTGGGCGTTCGAATAAACTTGTAAGTGCTCTTGGGAGTAGTTCATATTAAATGAGCATATCAAAAATTAAAAAGAAAATAATGCGGGGGCCTTTCATGACTGATGCAAGTACTCGACGTTGCCGATCCATGTGCCATCGACCCTGGTTTTCACACGTATACCATAAATTTATTGTTTGAACAAAGCTAGCAAGATCTAACATCTAACTATCCATTCTTGTTTGTGGATACATGAAGTCAACTATGCGTCTTAGCGAGCGTGGTCAGCTCATGCTAACAGAGTTGAACTATTCAGCAGACTACCGGCGAGTGCTGTTCCCCATAATGGAAATGTAGACACAGAAGTGACGAAACGATAGTGTATTGTGGTATTCACTGATCCAGTGTATTGGCCAAAAATACGACACCGAACGACGCGAAGCTACCTAGGGAATGATGAGAGAAACCGCGCGATTGAGCGGGGTGCTGTACCTTACCGTGGCGCCGTATGTATGTATTGGATATGTGTTTGGTCAGATAAAAGTTCAACATATATTTCAACATTCTGCAAACAAACTTTAAGTGCACCATGAGATGGTAATGTTATTTTGTTTTCCACAAAATCGGACAAAGCGGGGGACACTGCAGGCTGCTACACAGCCCTAATCTAGAAGGAATTGTGTGGACAGTTCTTCGAACTACTTGAGGACTATTCGCTGCGGACCAGCTTTCTGCGCGAGTAGATGATGAAAAGTGATACAGCTGCTGGCGGAGAACTAGGCGATCGGATCCTGCTGGGGCCACACCACAAATTTAACTGCCCCCATGTTGTCCTTCATGCATACATTCAGTTACAAGTTTGTATTATGGTTATTCAGCAACACATTTGACTCATCCATTTGTTGTCTTCGTGGTTTGTCCCTAAGCCATCTTATGGAACTTGTCAAACGCTTACCTATTTATCCGGGATAAATCACTGCTGCATTTACGTAATTTTCAACATCAATACTCCAGGTAATATTAACTATATCGTGCCCATTATGCGTTTAATGATGTGTCACAAAATCTTCTGCACGGTAGTCGAAATAATGCTGACCATTTATCTGCAAACCTGCTGCGTCCGGCGGTACATTGTTCATCAGCCAGCGCAATTGACTAATTTCCCCCTCTTAACATGTATATATTCGACAATAAAAACCAATTTTCCTCTTCATTTGTTCATGCTGGGTGGATGCTTTTACATACGTTCGCAGAAAACTTAGTATCAGGATTGTGAAAAAGAAAACCATATACAGTAGCTATTTAATTAAAAACTTCAACGAAACGTTACAAAAATTCCTGTCTTGGTGCTTGCCATATGGAAACCACAAGAGGATATCGACGAATCAACGGATTTCTTGTCATAAAATAATCTTTCACCTGCCAGTAGTTTGTGCGCTAGGGTTGAAGTGATGATGATTCGTCGAGTTGAATTCGTCCAATGAGCAACATTTGCGAGCATATATTTTTGTTTAGATCGTGTTCGTAGAAGCATCTAACAATCCGAAAACCATGAGGTGTTACGTTTTGGTGTGTACCAGTTTGTTAACTTTGTGCTGTGATTCATTGAGTCTTCATGTATAACTCGAGGGTGTAGATATTTTTAAACGATGCGCTGTTCAATGACTTCAACAAGCCAGGGCACATAGGGATTGATCGATGTTGTGTATGGCTTAGTTAGATACATGTAGCTGTGATTTATACTGCTTATCGCGCAATAGACCGACTATCATTAAGATTCAAAGATTTTGATGGTGGTTTAGATCCCCTGTCCATACATTTCCTTTTTATGTGCTGACATCTAAGCCCACCTCTACGTATTATCTCCAACTTCCTTCACAGAGTTTGCTGGTGCTTGTCGCTGCGGGTGGCTCAAGGATACTGTCCACACAATTGGATCGGTGCTCGGATATATGCGATAGAAGGCAGGCCCGATATCGCCGAAACTGTGCGTTCCGTAGTAATCCGGCGCGATGCCTAAACTCTTTATCAGAAAGCACGACTATGTGCAATCGCGTGCGTGTGTGGCTGTTTAATGGCTACGCTGTTTCAGTAGATCCGTTGATTCGACAATATCCTCTTGTGGTTTCCATATGGCAAGCAACAAGACAAGAATGTTTGTAACGTGTCGTTGAAGTTTTTAATTAAATGGATAGTGTACATGTTTTTCTTTTTCACTATACTGATACTAAGTTATCTGCGAACGTATTTAAAAGCATCCACCCAGCATGAACAAATGATATATATATTTTTGCAACAGTCTATGAATAGACATTGCACCATCGGAAACCATGGAACTCAAAACAAGGTACAGAAATAGTAAAAGAAAACACAACACAACACAACAATGTCCACAGTTTCGTCAGAGGGCGAAATACTACCCGGTTGCCCAAGCCGCAGTAGGGTGTTGACTTAGGGGACACCACCCCGAGCCTTTGGCTGAATAGCCTGTCCGCAAGGCAGCGGAGCGAATTCAGGGAATTTCGCCCATTGGGAGCCGGTGCCTGATTGCTCAGTTCATACGCCTTTCGTTTGTTCTTTTGCCAAACAGGGGCCCACTGCTCCCCGAAATTACAGCATCAACTTGCTGGAATACAATGCTTCGCCAGGATGAAACAAGGGGCAGTGACTTTATTTAGTGGCGAGTCACGTCCGCCACGTCACAGTGTTGTTAAACGGACATATGTGGCTTTTTATAGGGAGAATGCTTGCCAGGCGAAAACCCACCACGTCCTGGAACACTGCCGCCGAACCATTTGCTGGAACGGGAAAATACAGAACCACCCAGCTGGCACCACGAGGAGGTTGTTCGGCAAGCCAGCCAAATGAAGAAGAAAATTGGTTTTTATTGTCGAACATATGCATGTTTAAACGGAGAAAGTAGTCAGTTTCGCTAGCTAATGAACTAGGTAAGGCGAGACGCAGCAGGATTTGGAGATAAATGGTCAGCATTATTTCAACTACCACGCAGAAAATTTTGTGACACATCATTTAACGCATAATGGACACGATATAGTTAGTGTTACCTAGACTATTGATGTTGAAAATTACGTAAATGCAGCAGTGATTTATCACGGATAAAGGGCAAGCATTTGACAAGTTCCATAAGATGACTAAGGGGCAAACTACGAAGACAACAGATGTGTGAGTCAAATGTGCTGCTGAATAACCATAATAAAAATTGGTAATGGAAAGCATGCATACAGGACAACATGGGGGCAGATAACTTTGTTGTGTCTTTGAAAAGTGAAAAGGCTCACTTGTGTACCGTCTACCTGGCTCAATGTGACTCGTAATTCATTGTGAGCGCATGATAAAGACACTGCGCAGTTGCACTGCTTATGTAGTTGTGTGATGGTGGCAATAAGCCACACCCAATCAGTTTTTGAAAATATCCATCAGAAAGGGGAAGACAGCTACGTTTGGTAGACAGTTCCAAGATTGGCAAACCCAATGAGGAAGGTAATTTCGTCGACACTATACGACTGTACTGTTCACTCAATTTTAATCCAATAGCAATGAGCTCGGTGCTGTGGCCATTTCAGTAAATGGCCACATACATGGTTGCGGTCACTCAATAATTGGTACAGTAATATGAGACGGCCGCGTTGCCTTCGGTAGCGTCCACTGAGGCACCCATTAACCTTAGTTTTCGCTGGGAAGAGTAATTGCTTAGGTCCTTGTTGTTCTTTGTTATACTGCATTGTGGTGTCTCTAAATCATTAGGTCGTGCTTTAATCAAATTTGACAAACTTGGAAAGCCTATTCAACGCAACGGTGTACGTATAATTGTGTATCATCCAGAAGATGGATGGGTAAATACTCCCGAATTACTTCCACAGCAGGCCGACGTGCCTACTGCCTTTTCTCCTAGACGCTTTAGTTTGTTTTAAATAGTTGAGGTTGCAAAGGAAAAGGCAACATCAAAACCAGCGAAAAGCGCACTCATCTACGAAAACAGTTGACCCGCAGCTCATTCAAATCTAATTTTTCAAGGTACCCGTAGGTAGATGCTGCTTCCATGAGGAAAGCAAACCGAGTTGACAATAAGTTCGTTTGCCAGACACCAAGCAACGGCGTCAGATAATCACAAGGAAAGCAAGCGCAGCGAACCGTAGCAAAATCGTGGAATTTAGAAATACTATAATACCCCACGTAAAGCATGTGTCAATAAATGAACGCTCGATACGTGCCATCTGACGTGAGCAGCTAGTTTGAAAGGAAGAATGTGTGCTTGTGTGTCAGAAATTATTACGGATGGGTGTTGAGGAGGAGACGGATCACTGAAGTCACACATCTGTTGAGTGTGTCGACTTTTCTGTGGCACAGCCTGTTCAGCGTCAGATGTGTCAGGAGTCTGTTGCGGCGACTAGAATTCCAACACGTTATTCGACCCGGTGAACGACTGGCTTATTCGAAAACGGCAGCATTTATGGCAGTCGACAAAGACGCCATGCCGTAGTAGCTGCATTGACTGATGGCTAACTAAAATGCTGAGCAAGTTGCGATGTGTGCTTTTGTTATTAAGCTTATTTCGCGACTGATTTGTGACCAAATCCAATTATCGGTATTTACCCCTCGGAAAATGCCATTTTACCCCCTTGGGGGTAATTACCCCCAGGTTGGGAAACCCTGCTCTAGATACTCCATTGCTAAAAGCAGATAAAAAACGCGATAAGTGAGAAAACAATATGATCACAAGTAATGAATCAGAAAATCACTGGAACGAGCTCACCAGAATGAAAATGCGTAATGGCGGGCGGCGTGTTCCTGACAGGGGGTCACCAATTGTTGGGCGGAGCCTGGGACACTAGTCGGTAAGCAACGACACGTAAGACGTGTCCAATACGACAGTATAGAGGTCGGAGGCGACTGAACCCAACGTATATTGTGCAGGCTACAGGAATAGGAAGCGAATCAGACAGAGGGAGAAATGTGCAGCGAGGTACTCACCAAAACGGTTTGTGTCAACGGATGTGCAATCAGTAAAATAAGTGGATGTTTCGAAGGTTAAAACAACCGTAAAATCCAATGTAACAAAATACTGAAAGAGCTTGTTTTCCGGTACGCTACATACTGCTATCGATCGAGGATTCTCCGCGTTATCTGGTGGTCTTAGACTTACATCCATAGGATCATTCCCAACGAAATTACGACTCAATCTGTAGTTTCAATTGCATTCGTCCATCGCTCGCACTTTCCACTGTCAGCTACCCACTACAGGCCAATTCCAAATGCTTTGTCTTACAGCAACTAGTGTGGATCAATAAACTAGCCAGTCTGTGAGCGTGTGTTCTGGTCGTGACACACTCACCTATGGTAACCGACATCGAGAGGGTGACTTAGACAAAGAAAGCGAGCGCCACTCGTCCTCTTTCTCACGTGAAGAGGCAATGGCAGCGTTCATTGCAACAACGGCCCTCAATGGAATTGCTTCCACCCAACCGCAAATGTGGAAAGCAGGAGTGTATACGGGCAGTTAAGAGAGACATTATTTGTGAATTTTGCTGCCTTCCGTTCCAACCCCATTGTGCTGGTCTAAGTCAAATACAAAACAAGAGACAAATCCAACTGACTGATTCGCTCTGGTTTTGCCAAACATGCAGTGCAATCCCAATAGTCAATTTTATAATATCGCTCGTGAAAATGTGTGATATACTGTCTGAAACAGTCTAGCAGATGAGGAGTTTCAGGACTTTGCGATTAGGATCTACCAAAATCACTAATCTTCTGCAGCATAATTCTCGGTGCTCCGTTATTAAGTCGAAGGCTAAAAGCAGTTGTGTTGACCGCCCAACGGCATCTGCGCAACCTACTCCGACAATATCTAATCCTTTTAGTGGACAAGACACATTGAACCTGACCGATATTAACTCATCCCTAGATGCCACACCTGACAGGTTGGTCACAACACCGACACCAACAGCCCGGAGCCGGATAACATACTCATCGATCGCCTCAATAAAAACGCCTAAAGAGAAAACTGTGTGTTCATTTTCTGGACCAAACACAAGTGATGCGACGCTGTTTTCACAACGTTCCTTAGTGCCCGTCAAACAATTCAATTTCACAGGCACAACACTCAAACCGACATTCGCTAAACTGAACCACAGTGCGTTAACGGTCGTGTGCACTAGCGTTCCTGAGTCCAGATCTGGCACAATAAAGAGCAAGTTGGTAGATAAGCGCAATTAGTGGCATTCCATCTGCGATGCGACTGGTATTCGGGTTGACCCACTGCGCTACGACGTGTAGCGCCTCACTCAACTTCAGAGCACTAAGCGAACCCTGATTACTTCGGGTAACCTTGAACAAAACTGAGGAGACAGAGGCAGTCATCCGCTCAGCAGTTCCTCTTCATAACGCATTGAGCGAGGTATGCATACTACTCGATATTCCATGGAAATGACGGTCAAAGGAAATAACGTATACCATGGCGGCCCTTCTACGAACTTAGCAGAAATAGCCTATTTGTTCATGGTGTTCCTTAACTACTGGGCTCTGCTAAACACGAAGCGCAAAAAGATGACCAAGAACAGTGGTGCTACATCCACGAAGCATTCTCTCTGGACCACGTTATTGCTAAATCAGTAAGGAGAATTCCTTCAGCTACAAACTGGGAGGGCTGCTGTCCAAAAATATTGAAAGTCGTGCTACCCTCTGAATGAATGGTAGAAGTTCTGTTGGATAGCTGCTTGAAGCATCGCTCCAGGTTGCCTACTGAGATTAGGCTAAATATAACAAGCGCACGGTCAATATCAACCCTTCATTGGAACACGCCAACTCAATAAACATTTGCCATCACAATCCTGCAGATTTGTAGACATAACAGCCCTCGCGACACCTGACAGGATAGAGAGACACACGAGAGAACATCTTGATCTGTAATGCTCGATGTTACCATGCAGCCTGGTTGTGATGCACGGACCAGGAACCCACGCAGTAAAGGATTAGCGGCTGACCGACGAACGGTCGGCTTAAAATTAAACACGAATTTGTTGTCCTCTCACACACTTCTAACATCTAAAACATTACCCTGTTTGTATACTAACGTTCAAGTTCTTAGTAAGTTGCCCGAACTTAGAGAACGCTAAGCGTCTCAACCGCGGAATCTCATTTTAATTACAGAGAACTGGTTAAGCCTTGAGATTGCAGATTCTGAAGTCCATTTACCTGGTATGTCAATGTTTCGGAATGACAGAGCTGGAAGATTTGATGGCGCAATTCTGTATTTCAAAGTTAACCTCCGAGGTGAAGTTATTGACCAACCAGTAATCTTTGCCCAAATTTGCTTTGGTGCCGACTATGGTCGCGGAACAAAGACACATGTCTTACAGCTGTGATTTATCGTCCACCAATGAATTTCATACTAAGTCACGTTCTTCAGGTTGCTTTGAGATAATCATACAGGCACATTCTCATAGCCAGGGAATTTAACGTGTCCAACCTGGAAATAGCAGCATGCGATAGCATGCAGTTCAAAGCCTGTTTACAAGACGTGATTTCCAACTACCCTTTGTACAACCTCGTGACCCCACCACCAGATTTCTGAATGCTAACAAGCCGTCGATACTTGATCTTCTGCTCACCAACGAAGAACTCATGGTCGACGGAATAATTGCGAACACACCAGTGAGTTGCAGGGACCATATAACTCTACTGTTTAACTACGTGTGTTACGCGGAATATCGTGAGGACGAGGATGGCAATGTGTACACGTGCGCTTGCTAAGGAAATATCTTGGGCCTTCTTAATGAAAGCCACTCAGAAATCGCATAGGACACTTTTAAATGGACAATCACCACAATGGCAACACACGCGTGTGTGTAGAAATCTTTTTATCATCAAATGAGAAAGGAGTCATTTCTGAGGAGCAGAACATGCAAATGCATGTCCTTGAGGGACCAAGCATGGAGAGCTTACAAAGACTCCCGGAATTCCGAAACCTGGAATGTCTATTTGACACAGGGCAATTTCTGTATGAGTTTGATCCACGAGGACAAGCTGATGCATCAGCAGGATTTAATGAAGAGATTCTGCACGAGCTGCAAACTTATGTAGGGCTGGTAATGGCCTTCGTAAGGTGCAACGTGGAATGCCTGCACTGCTAACGACTAACGGATGCATGTTAGCAGCAACGGAAGCAGCCGATCTCTTACGGTTCCATTACTCACAAACGTTCTAACGAGTGGCGGACCCAACGATCATCTCTGTTTCTCCTGTCTTACCATCAGCTTTCTTCCATGTCACTTTTACTGCTGAAAGTGTGTCACAGAAACTGAGTTTCCCTGCGTATCAACAGCTCTCCCGGTGTCGATAACATTCGACTGAAGGCTTTATAGGCAGCACCCAGTAATCTGGCGGAACCTCCTGTTGTATTCTTTTAGCGCTGTAGAGAGGAGAACCATATTCCAACATTACGGATGTGTGCAGTCACCACTGCTTTTCATAAGCAAGGCAGCTGCACTGATGCAAATAATTGCCGTATTATAACGCTACTTCCAGTACTCTTCAAGGTTATACATTTTATCATCGCTGATGCAATCACGCAATATCTGGAAAGTCACAAGCTGAGCACCAAAGTAACGTGACTTCCGACAAAAGTCCTCATGCACTGTGAACCTGCTAATTGTACGCAATACCTTGATTGAAGAAGTTGATGTGGAGCAGAAGTAGTTGTCGTGTACGTGGACTTGTCCTACGCTTTGGATCGCTTAAGCCACCGAATTCTCCTCCATAAAGTTCAGCTCTATGGTGTTGGTGACCCACTGTTGCGTTGAATAGGCAATTTCCTGCAAGAACGTCGGTTGCAATTGAGACTACGAGAATCCCTGTCAGACGCAATTGAAGTGGAGTGCGGCGTAACACAACTTTCGGTGCTCGGGCGCCGTCTATTCTTAATTTTCATGAATGATCTAGGGAATGAAATTACTTCCGAGTTCCTATTCTTCGCGGATGATATCCAGTTATGGCGCGCCATCAGAGAACCGAACGATTACGAAAAGCTGCAGCGTTATCTCAAAAGGATTACAAACTGGTCAGTTCTGAATACACTGCCGTTCAATGTGGAAAAATATCCCACTGTTCAATTGCGCCATAGCCATGACTACGTGTGTAGGCTTGGGTCATATGTATTGCAAAAAACGCGATCATGGTATGCTCATTCAAAGTGACTTTTTTTCAAAGTAGTCAGAGACAGATACGAAGAGAGCCAACCGGCATGTCGGCTTCCTGCAGAGAGCTTTGAGAAGATTCGATCTATCCATCTTCACCATGACGCACAATTCGTACGTGCTCTCTCACGTTCAATACGCCATCCAAGTTTGGCAACCTTTGTTGAAGCGCGAATTAGAAGTGCTAGAAAACCCGCAAAGCAGGGCCACAAAGAACGTCGACAGCCCACGAACACTGCCCTACCATCAAAGGCTGAAGTCACCGGGAGTTTTCAGTAACCGCCACCGAAGGCTGCGCGGCGATCTCATGTTAGTCTACCAATAATTGAGTGACCCAAATCACGTATGCCGTCACTTGCTGTAACTCAGCCATACCACCAGTCTCAGAGGTGACCCCCTGTAATTGTATGCGCAGTTTAGCCACCTGGAATGTCAGCGGAATTATTTTTGTCTTTGGGTTTGCCAACCGTAGAACTCTCTCCCAAACTTCATTGTTTCATCGCTGACCATGTATATTTGCAAATAAAGATTGGATCTTGCCCTTGGCCCCCATCACTTGGTTGCCTAAACTGTGTAACCTCGGAATATAGTGGCTGTCCCTTCAGACCTGATTAGCATTTTACGTAAACCTGTGGATCCGGGACAGAAGTGAGTCTTTCCCTTTTAACTTACTTTTCTCACGGAGGACAACGACTATAACTGGCCTCTGTTTGTCTCGTTCTTCGCAATTACCTTCCACTTACACTACTAGTATGCAGCAGCCTTACCGCTAGATAAACACGCAAACAGACAACTCACCTATCTTTTGATAATTGTAGTTTTACCCCCACCATACTGCGGGACTTGTCAAGCAACTGCTTCTTTACCCGGCATAAATCATTGTTCATTATACATTGTTCCTATATCTGTATCTAAGCTAAATATACTCAAGACTTCTCTGGAAAGCATCATTGTTTTTCGTAGGTCATTCTTTCACAACCACAATTTTCCATCTGAAATGCCCTGAACCTGTTTCTTTGGTCGGTGAAGCACGAATGGACCGCACATTTTCACAAAGACCGTTTGTCTTCCAGTGACATTGTTTGCAGCGCTGACCAACTGTGTTTCCAATAGTAAAGTGGTAAATGCCATCCATCCTCACGGCTACCTCAGAAACATATTTTAATTGTCTTTTTCCTCAGTGGAAGTTCTGTTTCAATGCTTGATTCCCACGCTTTATGCCACTAATTTCATTTGACTGTTTTCCAATCTTAGCTTGAAAACGGCACTGATTAGACAAATCCTTTTCCTTCATTCCCAAAATGATGCACTCTGGACGAGATGACAATCGAGCATTTACAAGGGCCCATCTGACTGTGTGCCAAAATATGGCCGCATACCATCTCCTTGATTTAATCAGCAGGGTCGAGTTTAACAGATAACAGCCCAAAAAATCCATACCACCCATGGGTTGATTATAGTGCTTGATCACTGCTAGACAAGTAACCTACTGTAGTGCAACAGAAAACATGCTCTTTCAGTATCTCGTAACATTGGATTTTATGTTTGTTTTAACCTTCGAAACGTCCATTTGTTTTACTGACTGCACATCCGTTGTCACAAACCGTTTTGGTGAGTACCTCGCTGCACATTTCTCCCTCTGTCTGATTCGCTTCCTATTCTTGTAGCCTGCACAATACACGTTGGGTTCAGTCTCCTCCGACTTCTATACTGTCGTATTTGACACGTCTTATGTGTCATTGCTTACCTACTAATATCCCAGGCTCCGCCCAACACTACACACGTTACATTTTTGACGTACCACATCATCTTACAGTGTATGAAGTGCTTCAATTTCTGTGTTGGTGGAAATAACTGTAACAGATCTAGTGTAAGGTTGTAGTGTTTCTTTCACCTTTTAGTACAAAACCTTCCGGTCAGCTGATAATATTACCAGCTGCATCGACTATTCTTTCAAACGCTTCACACATCGATCAACATTTCTTTCAAATCGCCGACTGACTCTAGACTGCCTCGTGTATAACATCTGGGAGCTCCAAATATACATTTTATGGGAATACACATATTCAATCCCTTTTGGCATCCGAGAATGACGGGTTATTAAGCCAGGAACTTCGCAACCAAAAAGCGTTACCAAAATACGATAAGTAGACCGCCGACAAGTAGTGACTCCGACGAGGTCACAATATGTAAAGTCACGATATTTGATGAAAGTTCTACAGAGTGGTCTACTGCACCGCAACCATTTATCGTTATTTTTTAGTCCATTTGCCGCTTTTTACCAGGTATACGGATAGGACGAAAGTGCCTGTATAACTCAGCTTCTAGGACGGGAGAGAAGCCAGTGGTAAAAGTGAAAAGCTCGTCTGCTATAATCTTAAATAATTCAATGACAGTTTTCTAGGCTCATTTTCTTTTAGAGATTGGTATAATAGCAATACAACTTCGGCGCCCACATGAAGTGGGCATGTATTCACTTGATCTTTCTTTCCATGATAGGCTTCAAAGTCACAAAGGATACCACTAGGTATTGATCGGACCCAGTCCTTAAGTACCCTGCGATGAAGTTTTCCTTTGACATACTGCTTGGTTGTGTTAAAATTACCCTTGAAGGATCTCATCATTTCACCAATGCTGTTGTGCTCCACTGAAACAACTTTCAAGCAGCTTTTCTCTAAACTTCTCTAGCCATGGATTGATTTTTCTTAACTTGTTCTCTTTTTCATTTTTCTGTAAGTTAAATATTGTCAACAAAGTGAATAGCTTACTACAGCATCTGGAAACGGTTCCTTGTCAGTACATCCGTTACAAGCCCATACGGAATGTCTGTTTCCCAGTAGCATCTTGTATCAGCCATCTTCGCAAGACCCATTCTGAAGAATACTCCAATGAACTGCTCAATTTCACTTTTGTTTATATTTATAGATTGGCCAATTTTCTGTACGTTTTGTAGATCAGTCATATCAACGACAAGCATGTCACCCACAAGCAACTCACGAACGAAGACCAGAGTAGATTGAACTTCGTAATTTTCTGTCCTTCCAAAATATTTCCCCCTAAATTATGCATCGGAAGAGTCAAAATTCTTTTTCCGCCAAATCTGCGCTGATCTCTTTGAAGAGTTTGGAGCAGATGGCGCAGACGCGCCACTATCTGAAGATGAATGTTCTGAAGGCACCACCTGAAAACCATCTTCAGCTTCCAAGATAACATCTTCATCTGTGCAGTCATTGACTAAATCAGTCCCGTTTGCATCAATTTTATCCAAAATGCTTATAGCATGTTGGAAATTGAAACGAGGTGTGCATCTTTTCTGAGATGTCATTATGTGAAATACATAAAGGAGCTTATTAGATAGACAGCATACATAGCATCGAATATTATTATTTAAAGAAATACACTGTGAAGTAACGATTCTAAACCTAAATTAGGTTACTTTATCAGTGAATAATATTATTTTAAAGGAAAGCACTGTTTAGTAAACTTATTGACAAATTTTGCTGTAGTTTAATAGAATACTGTTATTTTAAAGGAAAACACTATCTAAACATAAATTAGTCTGCCGTAACGGTGGATATTACTTTTAAAGAAACAGTAACAACTATAAACATCAATTAGATTAGTGTAACGTTGAATAGTAAAGGCTATTTTAAGTAAACTTAAAGCTGGTCTAAGAATGACCTGTTGTGCGTGCAAGGGGTTGGGTGCTGTGTGCACGCCTGAGCAGAAGTTTCACCACCATTTGATCCCGGTGGGTCACCGGTGACTCACACACGTTTTTAACAGGATAGTCAGTAAACTACACATGCTTTAAATAACACGTTTGTTACTGCAGAAATGGCTGTTTAAACGCGAACTGACGACACCCATCCAAACGCAGGGTCTAGGCGGGGGACAGAACGAATTGTACTAAACTTAGTGAACTTAGTAGTGAACTTAGTGAAATGTCAGTCATTCGAAATGATCGTCCATCTTGCGGTGGTGGCGTTGCTATCTACTACCGAGATCACCTGAAATGTGAAGCTCTCACTGAGCATTCCCTTATTATCCCCGACGACTTATTTTGCCGGCTGCAACTATCCGGTCCCGATGGTTGTCCTCAGAAGAAGACACATGATGCTTGCCTCATAGCAGTTGTCTACAGGCCGCCGAACTCCTCCGCCGACAGCGATGATATCCTGTTAAATTCTCTCCAATATGCTATGTCGAAAAAGTACTCACACTACCTAATAATGGGTGACTTCAATGTACCGTCAATAGCATCTGTGTTCCCAAGTGGGCCATGCTTCAAATCAAAACTCCTTGAGTTCTTGACTATGGCAGTTTTGTATAACTATGTGGATCAACCAACCAGACACCGCTGTTCAAACAAGCCTTCAATACTTGATTTAATCCTGACTAATGAGGAGTTAATGGTTGAGTCGGTTTCATACAACTCCCCGCTAGGTTGTAGCGATCATTCAGTTCTAACGTTTGATTATGTGTGTTATGCCAGTATGGTTGACAAAGAATCAGAAACCCGACGATTCATCACCAACTATTCCAAGCTTCACACTATAGCGACAACCGACAGAATTGACAAGATCTGTCCGAAAGTACTTAAAACCCTTGCACCCACCATGGCAGTCCACCTTGCAACCTTTTTCCAGTTTCTATTTGATTCTCATCACTTCCGTCTGAGTGGAAACGTGGACTTATCACTCTGATTTACAAGGGAGGTAAGCGGTCAGACCCTGCCAACTACCGACCTATTACTCTCCTTCCTGTTCTATCAAAAGTGATGGAGTCTATAATCGCTGATGAAATGGTGAGATATTTTTAAAGTCTACAAATCATCTCCAACCTCTAACATGGATTCAGATGCGGACGATCTTGCCTCACCAATCTACTACTTGCTCGGGACTCATGGACCAGGGCTGCTGACGAGGGAGTTCCCGTAGATGTGATTTACTTAGACTTTTCTAAGGCATTCAACAGCGTCAATCACCCAGCACTTCTCCGAAAGCTTGCGGCCTATGGTATCCACGGATCCTTGCTCACATGGTTGGAAAGTTACTTATACGACAGAAGAATCGAGGTAAGGATCGCCAACACCCACTCCGATAGCCTATGCGTCACTAGCGGCGTACCGCAAGGATCAGTTCTCGGCCCGTTACTCTTTTTAGTCTATATCAACGACCTCCCTGCCAACATTCAATCACCTATGCAAATATTCGCCGACGATGCTAAGATGTGGCGAGCTATTCAGTCAACATCTGACCCTGTCTATCTGCAGAATGACCTGAACCGGATTCACGAATGGGCAGTAAACAACCAACTACCCTGAACCCCGAAAAGTGTCACCTGTTGTCGCTGCGCAGTAACTGCAGCAACACATATCACCAGGGGCAGCGCGTTATAAAACAGGTGAGCAACGAAAGAGACTTAGGAGTCATCGTGCAAGAAGGTCTGGGTAATTCGCTCCAATGTTCAAAGGCAGCAAACATGGCGAACTTAAACTTGAGGCTTTTGAGGCGAGCGCTCGGTACCTTCGAGCGGCAACTGGTGCCATTATTGATTAATGCCTACATTCGTCCCCACCTCGGGTATGCGGTGCAGGCATGGCGTCCGTGGTTAAAACGGGACATTCGTCTCCTGGAGCAACCACAAAGAAGAGCCACTAAGGCAACACGTGGTCTATCGGGCCTTAGTTATGAACTGAGCCTTCGCTCGATCGGTCTGTACTCCTTAGAATACCGACGACTTCGCGGTGATCTGATCCTCACTTACCGGATACTAAGAGAAGAGGACCATCCATGTAAGTCGCTCTTAACATTATCTGCCGACAAACGATGCCGAGGCCATGCACTAAAACTTGTGACTTAATATTCCCGTTTAGATTGTAGAGTTCTTTTACTCTCTTAGTGTCTGTCCGCACTGGAACGCACTGCCATCGCATGTGGTGAACGCACCAAACATCGAGACATTCGAAAGACTATTGGACTTGCACTTACATGATACACATTATATAACGATATGATAAACTGCAGTGTCTAACTTACTGATATTTTTGTGTCACACCTGAAACTTTTGTTTTCTTCCATTTGACATCCTGTGGGTCTTGTAAAGTTATTGCTTTTTATCCCACCATACACTATTGAACTATTGAACTATTAAAGCAACCGTGATTTCACCTAAATGATAATGAGGTAAACTGAAACGTGTAAGTTACGAATAGGTGAACGGATTGTTAATCGGGACCGTTTGATTGCACTATGAGAAAATTGTGTTGTTTTAGGACGTTCCGTGGTACAAATGGTACATAACAACGAGGTTAAGTTCAAGTTCAGTTGGGACCGGAACGATAAGATAATCCCGTGAATGTTCCTTCTTTTGCGTATCGTCGAATCGGGAATTGACAGGTCTGCTTGAGATGTTGAAAAGCCTAAAACAAAGACCGCATCACACCCTGTTCAACCAATTACTGCCCACATTTTCCTGCCCAGCTGTCCCTGCCAGGCCGGATTATGTGAAGTAAAAGAGTGAAGGGTAAGCTAAGAAAACAAGAGGAGGAATGTCAGCTAAATAATGCTAATACCAAGGTGAGAAGAAAATTAAAAAAGTACGAAGGGAAAGTTAAAAATACAAGTCGGTTAGGAGAAGGGGTAGGTTTGGTGCTGCCACCAAAGAGCATCTAACTGACTCTCGAAACCCTCTACCGTAGACCCCCTAACCACGTGCGCCGGAAGCGAGCTCCAACGTTCAATAACTCGACGCGACAAGTGTCTGGATTAATCCCTGATGCCGGTCGTCTTGTAACACCGGTTGATTTGTAATCACCGACAAACTTTCATGAACTAAGATCCTTGATGGGAACCTTACAATACTACTCAAATTGCCCATGAAATTTGTTTCTATTGCTGATCCTCGGTTCTGTTTACTGAACTCTGAGAATTTTGTGTGGTGTGTAGCGCATGAAAGAGTACTGCGCGTGTTAGTAAGCTTACTTCAATCTGATTATTCCTCAACCCTTCTCACTTGAAATTCCTCCTGTAGCTTTTACCGATGCTTCTCCAAGCAGTGTTGCTGCTGTGATAGTACAAGATGCATGTCCAGTTCTTTGCATTTCCCGCAGAATCAGGAAGGCTGAGGTGGGATACGCTCGACGCATCGTAATGCCTTGGCTGTGTCTTGAGATGTGACGCGGAAACGCAAATATCTCTTCCGTTTGAAGGTCATAGCATTAACTTAGCATGAATTCTTGAAGTACTCAGTATTTATGGTTATATGATAAAACGCAGACGTGCTAAAGACATTCCTCATGTGGAGGATCTCTCCCGACATTCTTGTTCGTTTGAACCTAAATTCGAAATTTCGTGCCAACATGTACAGCCACTTCCTATATATCTCGTGCGGCTCTAATTAATGAAACTAGGATGTGTTTTGCTCAACACTGTCCGCTTTAAAACCTGGCTGGTCACCTCCGTTGTAGAGGAAGTTTGCATAATTTTACCGACGCGGTGATGAATGATGCGTTATTCCTGATGGTATATTGTGTGTCTATCATCGTATTGTGATTCCTCCGCCTTTGTAAACTGCAGTGCTGATTCCTCTTAATTCTGGACATTTGAGAATATTTAGTCTATGGCACAACGTCTGTGTTGGTTGCCTGAGATTGATGCTGATATTCGAGAGACCGCTTCAGGATGTGAAGGCTACCGAAGCGAGGTAACAACTCTTGTGGTTTCCAAATGGCAAGCAACAAGACAGGAATTTTTGGAACGTCTCGTTGAACTTTTTAATTAAATAGCTGGTGTACATGGTTTTCTTTTTCACAATACCACACATAGGTTATCTTCAAGCTCAAGTAAAAGCATCTACCGAGCATGAAGAAATAAAGAGGAAAATTGGCGTTATTGTCGAAAATGCACATGGTGTTAGGGCGAAATCAGTCATTTATGCTGGCTGATGAAAAAATTACCGCGGGACGTAGCAGGTTGTGAAGACAAATGGGTAGTATTATTTCAACTACCATGCCTAAAATTTGATGATACATCATTACACGCAAACGACATGATATATTTAATATTACCCACAGTATTGACGTTGTACATTTCGTAAATGCAACAATAAATAATGATTTACCACGGATAAAGGGCAAGCATTTGACAAGTTCCATAAGATGGCTTAGGGACAAACCACGAAGACAACAAATGGATGAGTTAAATATGTTGCTGAATAACCATAATACAAACTTGTAACTGAATGTATGCATACAGGACAACATGGGGGCAGATAAATTTGTACCGTCTACCTGAGTCGATGTGACTCGTAATTCGTTGTGAGCGCATGATAAATATACTGCGCAGTAGCACTGCTTATGTAGTGGTGTGATAGTGACTATAAGCAACACCCAAACAATGTTTGAAAATATGCAGCAGAAAGGAGAAGACAACTATGTTTGGTAGACAGTTCCAAGATTGGCAAACCCAATGAGGAAGGTCATTTCGTCGACACTGTACGAGTGTATTGTTCACTCAATTGTAAGCAGATATCAATGAGCTCGGTGTTGTGACCATTTCAACAAATGACCTCGTACATTGTTGGGGTCACTCAATATTTGGTACAGTAATATGAGACGGCCGCGTTGCCTTCGGTAGCGTCCACTGAGGCACCCAGTAACCTTAGTTTTCGCTGGGAAGAGAAATTGCGTTGTGATGTTTCTAAACCATTAGGTCGCGCTTCAATCAAGTTTGCCGCACTTGGAAAGCGTATTCAACGCATCGGTGCATGTAAAATTGTGTATCATCCAGAAGATGGATGGCTAAATACTCCCGAATTCCTTCCACAGCAGGCCGGCTTGCCGACTGCCTTTGCTCCTAAACGCTTTACTTTGTTCTAGACATCATCATCATCAGCATACACGTTAGCTAGAGGTGGGAAACACCTCAGCTACTGTGCCGCAATACAAAGAAAAAAAGGAGAGAAAAAAACAACTGGTGAAAGCTGGCTGAGCTACCGGTAACGGATGGGCATCGTTCCGGTAAGCAACCAGCCGGCTGCTGTGCACCCAAAAAAATTATTATGCAAAATTATATGAGGCTAAGTAATGAGATCGTGGTTGGAGGGGGATGGTTAAAAGGGATGGGGTGGGACAAAGAAACTCACAGCAAGAACGCCACTGAGGTCGGCTTCTAGCCATATCAGAAAGTGTGTCCAACCAAACGTGTTCATCGTCTTTCGGACCCCAACCAGGGAGCCGAGACGCTCCAACCGAGGCCAGCTTCGAAGAGAGGGTCTTCATTCCTCTGGACCAAGTCATCGCTTGGCCACCCTTCCTCTTCTTCCATCCACATCCCCGGCGTGCAAACAACACACGTCGCGGGAGTCAGTGGGCTGGCATGCGGAACACGCGGCCGAGCCATCGGAGCCTGATGTGTGAAATAACGGTGCTGAGCGGTTCAGTTTCTTTTCCTGTGCCATAAACAAGGCGTCGAACACGCTCGTTGCTCACGCGGTGTTCCCACCAAATGTGAGCTAAATTACGAAGGCACCGTTGGTCGAACGTAACTAGCCTCTTCAGGTCCGCTGCTTTAAGCGGCCAGGTTTCACAACCATACAATAGGGTCGAAGGTACTGCTGCATTGTACATTCTACCCTTCAGGGCAAGAGTGATGTCGCGCCGACGCCATAAGTGGCGAAGGTTAGCAAAAGCGCCCCGAGCTTTTGCCATACGATTCGTGATTTCATCTTCAATCCCACAGGCGCTGATACAACTTCCCAGCTAGTTGAATTTTTGAACGACTTCTAGCTGATCCCCACCAAGGGTCAGCGTAGGAGGCGGTCCAGACCAATCTTGGAGAAACGCTTTGCACTTCGAGGGTGCGAAGTAAAGCCCGAGGTGACGGACAGCTAATGCTAATCTGTCCAGTGCCGCTTGGCAAGTTTGGGAGCTGTCAAAGATTAGAGAAATATCGTCAACATAGTCCAAATCAAGAAGTCGTTCTACTGGGAGCAGACCCACACATTCTATGTCGTGTCTTGTGAAGGGGATTTCCATGACTTCGTCAATAGCGAAGTTGAAGAGGAAAGGTGACAGCGGGCATTCTTGTCTCACGATGCTGGAGATATTAAACGGCGACGACAGCTTGCTGTAAGTCCTCACTCTGCCCGAGCTACGCGCATATAATGCTCGGATAATATTCACATATTTCTCAGGTACACCTTTCCCGAGTAGACAGTCCCAAAGTGCATGTCTATCCACCGAATTGAATGCACCTTTGATATCGAGGAACACGACAACGGTGGGCCGCCAATATATGTGACGGTGCTCCAACAACTGACGCAAGGTGAAGATGTGGTCAATGCAGCTACGACCTCGACGAAATCCAGCTTGCTGTTCACGAATCTGGCTTTCACGAGTGCCAGTCAGTCTGTGAAGGATGACAGAGGCAAGCAATTTGGAGGCTATGGAGATCAGACTGATTCCTCTATGGCTGCCGCATTCTGATCGTGAGCCTCCTTTGAAAATTGGGACTATGATGGAGCGGCTCCAATCGGTTGGGACAGTTTCCTGCTCCCACAGTCTCACTAGTAACTCGTGTAAATCATCCACAAGAGCAGGTCCCCCGAATTTGAAAAGGGCTGGGGGAAGATCATCAGGTCCCGCGGGTTTATTTAACTTCAACAGTTTGATCTCATGTTCGACTTCTGAGCGAGAGGGTGGATCCATAGGGACAGCCCACGGAGCAGGGCGATCACTGGTCGGCGAGAAACCTAAGAATTCCGACCGATTAAATTGCCTTTCAAAGTGCTCAGCCCAACGTTCCAGGCGTTTTGATAAATTGTGGATGGGCTGTCCACTCTCGTCACGTATAGTTTCACTAACACCAGGTCTCCTGCTGCCCGTTTCCCGTATAAGACGGAATAACTCACGATGGTTACCAAGGGCAGCGGCCATTTCCATCTCTGTTGCACGACGAGACCACCAGGATTCGCGGTCTCTCTTCAGGCTAGCACGGAGTTTTGCACGGAGCCCTTTGCGAGTTTTATTGTGTTCGCTTCCAGCCGGAATATGCCGGCGAGCATCTATAAGTTCCAAAAACTGTGAAGAGACCCAATGTTCATGTTGGCGATTAGACATACCACATGAGGATTTGCCTGCTGCTAGTAAGGCCTGTTGCATATGAGACCAGTGAGCTTCAATTGCATCCAGTGAGCGTTTATCCAACTCGGATGACAGCGTACTTTGATAGGCGTTCAGAACAGCTGGATTCACTAGTCTGCCGGTGTCAATGCGCTCACAACATCGTCGCGGGCGTCCGCCAAAGCGCATCCGCAGGTCAGCACATACAAGTGCATGATCGGTGTCAACACCTGTGCTCCAAATCGAGCGACAGTTCTGGACGCAGCCTCTCCAGCGGTAACTGATAGCAATGTGATCGATTTGCGTCCATAGCTGGTTCGAGGCTGGTGGGCGCCAAGTCACCCTCCGGCGGGTGCTGTGTCGGAAATTAGTGCTCGCAAGAAATAAGCGGGCATCCTCACACAAATGAAGTAACCGCTCACCGTTATCATTACGGGAGCCTATACCATGTTGCCCGCCCAGATGCAGCTCATCGGATAATTTTCCAACTTGAGCGTTCAGATCCCCAGCCAGCACTACAGTGTCCGAGCTTCTTCTGTGGCGAAGGAGTTCGTTCAGTTGGCGATAGAAGTCGTCTTTTACCGAGTCATCGCTACAGTTTGTCGGTGCATAGGCAGCGATAACGAATAGACACCTGTTAGTCACTCGCGAATTCGAAGTTTTGAACGAGCCAGCCAATCGGACCGCACACATCCGGCTACTGATTGGAATCCAATCAACCAGAGCAGTTTCAGCCCGGGGACTCAGGGCAATACCAACACCGGCTTGGCCGGGGCTCGAAGCTGCATCGTCACCGGATAGGCGCAATGAGAAAGTGCTGCTAGTGTCACCTGAAGGGGATCGCAGAGTGTGTACAGAGCTCGAGTCTTGCAGGCGGGTCTCCGATAAGCAGCAGATATCGATCGAGAGGGTCTCTAATATTCGCGCAAGTGCTGCCTGTTGACCAATCTGAAGCAATGTGCGAACATTGAGGCATGTCAGTCTGAAGGAGGATCGAGGGCTCCAAATGGAAGCCGATGAACTGGAATGGGCCGCTTGCTTGGACATGGGCCTGTTGACAGTGCAGGAATGACGCTCTGCGTTCACCTGTGAGTTGAAACTAAAAGACAAGCGACTATTGAAGCAAGGTGGGGGAGGGCCGAGAATTGGGGGGTTGAAAACAGGGGGGATAAAAGTAAAGCTGGAACGGGACGATAAGGGTGAAAAAGCGCAAGAAGGGGAATAAGAAGATGGGAAGGCCTGAGCAGTAGCATCCAAACCCCTATCCACCCTGCTCGATGCAGCAGATAGGGCACCGTTGATTATCCTCTGCGGTGGCCAGAGCATCAGAAATTCGTTTGGGGAAGGATTCATTGTATTGCGTAGGCAGGATACTGTCAGGTTGCCCAGGCCTAGACAGGAGAACGATTAGGGTTCTCAACCAAAGCCTTTGGTTCAAAAACCTGGCCGCAAGGCAGCGGGTTTGGCACTGGACTACAAGGAGTCCGTTTTAAGGAATAAGGAGTCACCCTCATTCCAACCCCCAACCTGGAGGACCAGGAGGCTGAGTTTGTCTGGCCTCTAACCATTGACCAATCTGGTATGAGTGACTCTGAAGGCGCAAAAGCACCACCCAGTATAGCTCAATGGATCACTGAGGCACACAAACCATCGCACCACGGTAAGGTCCAGCCTCATTGCGATGGTTGTTCTAGACAGTTGAGGTTGCAAACCGAGTTGACAACAAGTTCGGTTGCCAGACACCAAGCAACGGCGTCGAATAATAATCACGACGAATGCACATGCGGCGAACCGTAGCAAAATCGCGGAATTTAGAAGCGCTACAGTACTCCACGTAGAATATGTGTCAATAAAAAAATAAAAACGCTCGATACGTGCTATCTGACGTGAGCAGCTAGTTTGAAAGGGAGAATGTGTGCGTGTGTGTGAGAAATTATGACAGGTGGGTGCTGAGGTGGAAACGGATCACCGAACTCACACATCGGCTGAGTGTGTCGAGTTTTCTGGGGCACAGCCTGTTCAGCGTCAGATGTGTCAGGAGTCTGTTGCGGCGACTAGAATTCAACGTACGCTGGTTTTTCCCTGAAAAATCCGGCCCACTTTCCAGGTAGGAAAAAAGTTTGTAATTTGCATATAAGGTTCGCTATTAGGCTTAAAGTGAATTGCAACCATACTTTGTTTGAATAACTGACCTTGCGCTTCTTTGCTGCAATGTTCTACCCGTGCCCCATTGAGCCATCAAGTTAAAAGAAGGATATCAAGCATACTCACAGATGGTTGTCCTCTGTCTCTTTTTCTACAGGTCGTTCTAATGGTCACAGTATGTTCCAGTTTCCGTCTTCGCATTGCATGACCAAAGTAATATACTAGATGAAACTACAGATACGTATGTAATCGCAACAGTCTAGCAACTAAACTTAGAGCTAACAAAACCATGGAGATTAGCAGATAAGGGGAAGTCATCGTGTCATAAGCAACGTGGCATAGTAGTTGAAGTTGAACAGTACACTTCAGCTCCCATGCCGCAGGAAGAAAGGAACATTTCGGCAAAAAGTGGAACAATACATTTATACTTCTTTTCACACGTCGTTTTTCCGTTTTTTGTCATTTTCAATGTTTAAACATGTGAGTTAATGAATTCTTTACATAATTCTTCTACTGATTCCGGTTGCAGGTCATGTCATGAAGCGTGTTAAGCTATTGGCAATCCTCCTCTTTGGGTCCCCATACGGGACTAGAGGCTAGACAATACATAGACAATTTCATGTGCTATCCCCAAGTGGAAGGCTGACCCCCACGCGGTCGACACAAGCAAGGTTATTGACAAGCGAATAGAGCGCGACGTGGTAGAGGCCCAGGTACCATGCGCAGGACGTGACTGAGCCATCTCAACTGGTGCAGCGAAAACAGTTTGCTGAAGGGAATACTCGCATCCCTCAAGCTGCGACTTCGATGTTGCCACCAAACACGAGCACTCTTCCTTAAGCAACCGTTTACCAAGGCTGAAAGACAACGCATTTCTTCAATGCGAACCGGCCAGTACTCGCTCTCCTGTAACAACACAGCGAACAGATGAGCTGTAAACGTGGCTCTTTAGCCATAATGTGAGGTCGCGACGACGCCACAATTGCCTCAGCTTGGCAAATGCTGATCGGGCATTAACGATGCCATGATGGAATTCTTTGTTAATAGTGCTGTCAGGAGAAACACAGCATCTAAGGTAGATAGAACTACCTACCTGTTCAAGTTATGCACCTTCGTGAGTGAACATGGGAGCACACACGCACGTTATACACGTTAGCTAGTGGTTGGAAAAACCTCAGCTATTGTGCCGCAATACATAAAAAATAGGGCAAAAAATGCAACAGGTGAGCTACCGGTAACGGATGGGCATAGTTTCGGAAAGCTACCTGCCGGCTACTATGCAGCAGAAAAACAGGTAGTTTACCATGCAAACTAAAGAAATCACGGTCGGAGGGGAGGCTAAGATGGATGGGGTGGGCAAAGGAACTCACAGCACGGACGCCACTGAGGTCGGCTCCTAGACATATCCACAAGTGTATCCAGCCAAACATTTGTATCTTCTTTCGGACCCCAACCAGGGCGCCGAGACGCTCCGACTGAGACCAGCTCAGAAATAACGGCCTTCATTCCTCTCGATCAAGTCATCGGTTGGCCACCTCTCTTCCTCTTTTTATCCACACGCCTGGCGCACAAACAACGCACGTCGCGCGAGTCGGTGGGCTGGCGTACGTAACACGTCGCCGGGCAATTGGAGTCTGGTGCGTGAAATAACGGTGTTGAGCGGTTCCTTTCCTTTTCCACTGCCGTAAACAAGGCGTCGAATACGCTCGTTGCTAACTCGGTGTCCCCATCAGATGTGAGCTAAATTGCGAAGGCACCGGTGGTCGAACGTAATTAGCCTCTTTTTGTCAGATGCTTTAAGGGGCCAGGTATCACAACTGCACAGTAGGGTCCAACATACCGTTGCATTGTACACTCTACCTTTCAAGGGGAGTGATGTCGCGCCGGCGTCATAAGTGGTGAAGATTAGAAAAAGCGTCCCATATAATGGTCAGCCACTAAACGTTACTTTGCAGGCAAACGGTTTTTGAATTTTAACCAGGCTGCATTTCCATAAACAGTGTTCCGGATCTGGCTGTTCTTTCGTGATTATCAACGCCTTGTCGGGTACCACGAGCGTTGTTGTATCGGTCACACTGCAGGACTGTAAATCTAAAGGATTCGTTGATGTTGCTGATTAATAACGGTTGCAAACTGGCACGAAACTTCAACCGGTTATCAAATAGTACTTGTAACATTCCTTTGGAGTACAACATCACTGTCATTAATTTTATACTACACCAATTATAATTATGTGATGAAGGAATTCTCGTTAGTGATTAAGCGATAACATCGTATTGAGGGAAGTATTAAAGGATTCAACAATATTGCATTCGCTCAAATGTTCCCACCTCATGATCAGGAGAGTCCGGAAGCTGCAAGAACACCATGAACCAATATTGTCTTGCTGCTAGTTATCGAAGAGCCACATTGGCTGTCCGCTTTCTGTGGGCAACCTATCCCATCAAAATCGGGTAGGATACGTACCTTCCTCGATGCCTTACGTAGATCAGCTGCGTAGTAAGGGTCAAACTCTGTCCCGTCTACTGAGTTTAGCGTTGCAAGATGTTCAACTCGAGGTTTAATATAGTGCATTGAATTTGGGCGACACGCCACACGTTTCAGTACTTGCGTTGTACAATAATATGAAACGCACTTGTTACCATCTCGTTGCAACTTGTCCTTTAACGGAACGTTAGAGTTAATATACTGTGGTTCTGTCTAACAAAGGTAGGTCTGAGAGCTGTTGTTGGTGATTATGATTGTCAGTTGGCAGCACTGGAGAGGACCGTGAAAGCAATGTCGTATCATTTGTGCTCGGTATAGCAAATGGACTTAAATGTGTCGCATCAAGCGTTTTTATCGAAGCGGCGGATAAGCACATTTAAGATTCTCCTCTGTCCTTGATTACCTCCGGCACTGATCTGTCGATGTTATAATCAAAGTTTAGTTAGAGTCTCCGTGAGTGTGGTCCAAGCAGTCACGTCGAATGGGACATGTCTGATTTTGGGGTAACATGTTTCAAAGTGAGTGGCGTAGCCACTGTGGAACAATTGGCAAGACCGACTTCAGTCTGTGATATAGGGACGGGGCTGTGAGGGCGGGTTGCTTTGGAACAGAATGCGTTTCCTCTGATTTCAGTGGCAAATCAATTTGACTCGTCATCTATTTAGGCACTTCTGACTGCCTCGTGAATTCTATAGCAAATGATGTCCCACAGAAAGGCAATCGGCTAAATCTGATTGAGTTATCCGTTTACGCTTAATCACAGATGTAAGTGAAAACTTTTAGTGATGGCACAGACTCTAATCGTAGAAGCAATTTCGACGTATGCTGGGTCTGTTTGTCGGAATGGTATATCCGGTTCGAATGAGGGTACAGTGACAACGCTGCGAGCACATGGAGAGTGGACAGAAGGGAATAATCCAAATGAACCAGGAGCACGAACATCACGCGCATGTGTGCATCGTATTGCGTTTTGGATCCATGAGGATCACCGAATGGAAAATGATGGAGGTTGCCCGCTCCCTGAAAAGACACAAGCCATGGTGAACTATTCGACGTTTCAAACATCCAGAAATTTTCGTTTTCTTTGATATGGTTAACTATTACAACCGCTTCACTTCAGAACGATCCAGGCTCATTCAGCCACGGACGGATCTGCTCCCAGTTAAGTTTTGTGAATTCGAATCAACTGCAGAAGCCATAGCAGCATTCGGCATGAGAAGACTCGCCTTTAAATCGCTACGAAGCATAGTCACTTAAAAACTGATATCGATATATTCCAAATTCGCATCACTGATGAATCTCAAATTACTGTTGACGGAGTGCTTCAGTAGATCGTAAACGGTCAACGTAAGCCTCTGTCCTTCTTCTCTCCAAGGCCGTAACCTTCTCGGACGGAATATAAAACACTCAGCTGAGAACTCTTAGCAATTTGCCGTTAAGAACTTTCGCCACGTGCATGAAGAACGCTGATAAACCATCCTCACGGATCATGTGCCATTCAGTTAGTATTACTGTGATTCCAGTGATCACTTTACATCTAGAGAAAGTCGTCATTAAAAAAACACATCACTGACATTCGACTAAATGATGTAGCTAACAATATTGCACCCGACGATATGTCTCGCATTGGTCTGCACGAGTTATCGCGCTGAGCAATATTCTTAGATACATTGTTGTCTATCAAAATGGTGAGCACGTTATTGAGCAGTTGGACCCGCATCCCTCCAGTAAACATTCTTAACGGCCTGTTCTCAACTCGGACTCTCGAATTGATCGTGATATATTCATCGAAAAGCCTCAAGCATTCGTTCCGCAGCCGTATCGGCGAATTACGTAAGCCTACTTGCATGGAAGCGCTCATCCGTACATCCGCGCTAATATGAAGGTGGTCACGAATCGCTACATCCGACCCAACATGTGCTCTGATATCCAGCGGCGGGAGAAACAGTGTATTACTTAGTAGAAAAGCATGATACATTCCCACGCGTGTACTGTTCCTGGAATCAGTTCGTCAGCCGACATTCAATTCAAACATTTACATAGCGACATCGCTAGACTTCTAAAACCATCCAATGCTTTTGTTTACGTGTTGACATGTGTCGATCGTTTTGTACATTAGCCACAAAACATGCGGCTGTGAGATGTGGCAACCGAGACGGTGACACCAACTTTCTTCGATTTTTGGATATCCTTGTTTGGCACTTCTTCTCCTGTCAACATGAGAAGAGGACTACTGTTTCATTCTGCCCTGTTTCGGAACCTTAACCGCATGCTCGGCCAGTCCTCATCTACGCACAAAAGTAAATCCTTCGACTGAGAATGATTTAGTCGAGAGTTTTCATCGCCAAATCCAAGCCGCACTGATTGCGACGCAATCGAGTAGGCAGTAGTCAGAGAGTTTACCGATAATTCTCTACAGTATTCGTAATATTAAAGGAACATATCGGTTGTCCTGCAAGGCTGATGAAACTACGGATTCCTGGAGAATTGGTACTGGATTTTAAGGTTAACGTCGAAGTCGATCCTACATCATTCGTTGCACGACTGAAGCAATAATTCGGCGCGGTTCGTCCAACGTCATCACGATGCAGCCTTGGAAGCCAACACATTCACCCCGACATGTACACATGCACCTTGGTTCTCATATTTGTCGATGCGGTCCGCACACCTTGAAAACGCTTTATGAAAGCCCTTTCGAATGCATTGTACTCAAGGAGAAG